>CAJNIZ010016825.1:0-37356 GCA_905231905.1 Symbiodinium pilosum
AATTTTTAGGGTCCCGGATTTATTAATCATTATTAGGGTGGGTTTTATTAATGTGGTAAAGGGATTGCTTCTCTTCTGCAGCCCTCCGATGACCCGCACAAAAAGCAGCTTGGCCGACCTCTTAAAAATGTCACTCGGCTATCATGAGCATTCAATCGGAAAGTATGCGGCAGTTGACTAGATCTGGCCAAGTCAAAGAGAGACGTGCTTTCATGCTACAGGGTGGAGCCGTGACGGTGACTTCCGTGTTCCTCGTCTTCCCACATCCAGGATACCCATTGGCTCTAGGACCAACTTGTACTCCTGGATGGCTTGGACAACGGCGTTGTTGAATTTCAACCATTTCAACCCAACAGGCCGCTTTGGGGACCCGCTCCCTCCTTCGGGAATTCGATTCCAGGTGAGGCAAAAAGCCCCTAACTCAACCATACGAATTTGGAAGAGGCACACATAATAGTCGACTTCTCAGACTATCCGCACTAGCAGCGCAGATGGTGCAGAACCAGCCGTCCCGGTGATTGCCGATGGCTTGCCATGAAACTTTGAGTCTTCCGTGCGCGTGCTGAAGCGGATAATGCCTGCTCGTGCACCTGACCAGACCTGGCATAAGCACCTCAGGTTGATGCGGCAACTCAGCTGATGCGCTTCTACACTTCCAGCATTAGCATTTATCTTCCTTGCCAAGCTGCAGAAAAGCATGGCGGCGCTTTGGTCATCCGCCTTGGTATAAGGCTTCAATGCAATTAGGCAAATGGTGTAGTTTGGGCGCCATGCCATGCCCAGGGTCGCCAGCACCTGCACAGGGCAGTTGCAAGTGTCCAGTTGGCAGTCAACTCCACCAGCCTGCGGGGCCAAGCTCTGGAACATCTTCCCATGGTTTGTAGACAGCATGCTGAAGGCATGCATGGTCACCCTGAAGTTTCAAAGACAAGGAAATCTTCTCGCCCTCTTGAGAGCTTGGCCGACTGATTTGAGTTGCGAGCGCCAGCTGGCGACTGTGGAACTCCGATGCTCGCTCTTCAACTGCCTGTAGTCGCGGGTAGCCTACTGATTGCGCAGATAGCCAGTGCTAGCCCAGTTCTGCAAGACCTCTGCCAAGCAGAAAAGGGACTTCCGGTGCTCGGACGCCTTGTCTGACACCCTTGCAGCATTGCGAAACAAAATGCGCGCGATGTGACAACATGCGGCTTGAAGCTTGACTCAAGGATTCAAGTCGTCTCCCAGACGTGAGGACAGTGCAATCCCGAGCTTCACGAGGGCATGGAGAGACTGCGACAACCTCTGCACCACCCAGGAAGGAAGACTGCCGTGCCGACCATGGCTTCCAAAATCCGGCACTTGCTCGCGCCAGGCAGCTCCATTGGAACCAGCTCGCGAGCTTGTCTTGGGATCTGCCTGGCCTGTCACCAAGATCGTTTACGCACAGCGAGCTTGCTGACATGCCCAGCTCACCAGCTGCCCCAGAACCTCCGAGTCTTCCAGCCTAGGCCAAATCGACTTTCGCGCCAAGATATCAAATCATGGGGGCACCACTAAGCCTCCAACTGCAACTTCGCATACGCGTGCAGCCTGAATGGCTCCGGAAATGAAGCTGCTGCCACACTAGTAGAGCTGTGCCCACACGAAACTTGGGACTCAGCAAATTTGCAATGTGCTGGGCCTTGAAGCTATCCAGATTGCGGCCTAAGCATGAAGATTGCACTGAAGCAACCTATGTTTTTTCTGGGATGTTCATGCTCTCTCCACCCAGTCACCTGCAAGGTTTCTGCACCCTGCGCTGCAAACCTCCCATGTTCGATTTAGCCCCTGTATGAATGCTCTGCACATCGAAGTGGCTGTCTACGAAACCGCTCCGGCAAAGCTTCATTCATCGTTTGGGCTTACTTCCTGCGGCACACTATTACCTGAATCCACTCAACATCTGGTCCCTGGATAGAATCAGCATCGACTAGGGGATGCTGAAAGACCTCAACTCTCGGACGCCTTTGCTAGCACAGGTAAACGTGTGCATCATGTGCTTTTGGCTCCTGGACTCTGCCTGTCTAACAGGACACGAGACCAGCATGATGGCATGAGCTTCTGACGAATAGCGATGCTCAGCGCTGAGAAGAGGCCCTCATCGCGAAAACCAACCTATCCAAACAATTCTGGCTGCCTGACACCTGCTAGCAAAGCGAGCCGCCTTTGCCCAGGCATTTGCAACTGCAGCGATGCCTCTCAAGAAATGCACTTTTCAACCGCCCTTTCCCTCAAATATCTTTCAAGCCTTGTGGCGTGAGCTCTACAACCTTCTCGGAAGTCCAGCCTGAACTTTGCAACTGCAAGGTGCCGTTGTCGCTTGGGCGGTGCTTGGTGTCCAGCTGCTGAGCTTTTGGAAAAGCGGGCCGTCTGCAATCTGCATGGGACAATGAAAGAGAGCATACTGCTTGGAACCAGCAAATCCTTTCCTTCAGCGAAGTCTGCAGTCGGCTGCATGCAATTGCAGTCGGACATTCGGACAGTGGGACCGGTGTTTTGCAGCTTTTCGTCGAGTTTTCTTGTGCAATGGGCCCTCAGGTCTGCGCGCCGATGCCTGGAGTTCGAACCAGACCCGTGCATCTCGCTACTCTGAGAACCACACCACGATTAGACTAAATTACATCAAATGTACTTTTAGCTATCAGCACTCACAGCGTTCAAGCTAAGTACTTCTAAGCAAATGTCTGCTGCCAGGCATCAGTGCCAGGTATTTAGCGCTGCCACGGCCAGCAATCGGACCTCCCTGCATCGATCCTCCACGCCCTTCTTACAGCCGGCCTCGCTCCAAAATATTTTCCATGAACACACTCAGGCGGGAAAACGATTAGTCCACACCTGGATCTCCTTCTTGAAAGGGGTCAGGTGGCCGTAAGCCTGGCACACCGTGGCAAAGCGGTACTATGTGGTACTGCATCCAGTGCACAGGAGCCAGAAGCCTGTGGGATCAGGACCATCAAGACCTGGAAGCAGGCCAGCCTCACCTGGAAGTGAAAGCATGATGTATGATGTTGTGTCCACAAGTATGTTTTGGGGACCAAGACAATCCGTAAAACTACCCTCAACGTAATGCAATCTAATAAGAATAATCCTCATAGTCATGATAGCCCAAGTAGTCGATACGCACGAGACTCTTTATACAAAGATTCCAGGGTCCAAGAGCAATGACCGATATTATGAGAACCGTGACCGCCCGCATGAACTTTTGATGCTTTACTGACAACTGAAACGTGGCGAACTTGCAGAAGTTCAAGAACAACTAGAGAGCAAGTAGAGCCCAACAACTAAGCTTGGAGAATGGAATTCGAGAGTCCCAAATGGACTCTTGCCTTGGATTTTCCCGACAAAAACTCCAATCCAAGAATAAGCTTTGTGAGTTGGTGCGGATATTGAATCAAGCGGGAGCGCACCCCTCGAGCCATGAAATCGTCAGAATCATACGCGACTTGGACGTTGGACGTGTTCACTTGGCCCTGGCTGCAAAGATGGGTATGCTGCAGTCCTGTTTCACTAGTTTTTGTAGCGAGCAGCATGCAACTGGCGCTTTGAAGCATATACCGCACCTGAGTGCGGTGCAACAACAACATCGGCTTCGCACGCGAATAAATAACTTCTAGAATGTTGTAGCTTCCCGTCATCCGTGGACCCCTGGAAGCCTTACACTGGATTTCCAGGTTTACGCTTCATCTGCTAGAAAACGAAAAAAGCAGCACCCCTGGATTGCAACTGGAGCATGCTGTGCCGCATGGGAGTGAGGGCTTGGTTTTGCACCTAGAGTCGAGTGCTTCCCTAGCAGTCTCATTGAAAGTCTCCGTTCTTGCATTGCTCTGGTCTGTTCTGTCCTTTCCCTTTCCTACTCGAAAAAAATGAAGGAAATCTGTGGACAGTACGCAGGAAATGTGAGGTTGATGACACATAGGAGTGCACAGGGATGAGAGATAGGAAACGGGTTTCCGTGATGACGGTGATGTACTCAGGCTCCGATTTCTGCCCTTGCAGCTTGGACCTGCAGGCTTTTCTGTAGCTGCAGACTCATCTCTCCTTCCAGAAGTGGATGCTGATAATGCTGCCCTGCAGCGTGCCGGAAAATCATCGGCCCATCCATGTCAGACAGGTGCAAATCACAGGCACTTTGCGAACAAGTCCCTTTTTGCGAGCAAAAACATGAAAACATGGTGGGACCACATGTGCAGAGTTTGACTAACTCTTCGTCGAGACTTGATTCTTCCCTCCTGCGTAGCTGAAACAACTCTGCAGGGAACATCAAGACTTTACGCGGCCACAGGTTCTGCAAAGCAGTCTCCTCCGGACTGAAATTTGCAGCTTAATTAGCTCAGCGGCGGATTTTCCCTAGAATAAGTCAGCTCATCCTGAAACAGGTTCTGCCTTCCTCGCAACGCCTTCATTTGACCCTGTAACATTTGCCGACCCCATGTCCAAGGATTTGCCCTTGACTGTTGACACTTCTGCGCAGTGCCCCAGGGCACTTCGGATGCTGGCATTGCAAACTCTCCACGAGCACAAACGCAGTCTTTTCGGTCAATTCTGTAGCCCCAGACAAAGTCTTAAGCGGAAAGCCCTCATACAAAGTATCTACACTACACATGCACGAGCCACCAGGGGTTTGCAGTGGCTGCTGCAGAGCTCGCAGAGTGGACCAACCTTAGCTTCCAATACGTATTCTAAAGGATCTCTCCCGACTGTGAGCACGCAGAAGGCAATGCGCACTACACCCGCCCAGGTCTTTGGCCACACACATCTGTCATCTGCCGCTGTCCATTTGCAGACGTGTCTGTGGTCAAGACTATAGAGTGAAGTTCGTCCTCCACCCACGACTGGCTATGCTGGATTGCACGCACCAGCAGCTGCCTCAGAGTCGCTTGGGCAGTCGTCAAGACATGAAGATGGCCAGCAACTCTTCGCATCTCTTCGCTTCGGCTACCTGCAAACCAAGAGACAGGACCTGCACGGCAAACGCGGAGGCCTGGAAGTGCAAGGGCTTAGGACAAAGCAACGGCATGGTTTCCAAACCCTAGCAGTGCTCCACGACCGATGCTAGTTCAAAGTAGCGTGGAAAAGGCCACTTGATGCGATGCCAGAACAAGAGCGAACATCACCTGCCTGATCAGCATGTGAAGCTGCAGCGCTCTCCTTCAAGCGCTTCAACCCCGTCAGCGTGCCTCTGCACCCAAGAAAATCACTGCCAACACTGCAGTCGGAATCTGCAAGCACTAAGGCTTAGGCACCACCTCAGCTCTTCACCTTGGATGGAGACAGTTGTTTGTCAACTTTATCTTGCGTCCCTTTGGAAGCAAAAGCAGCCATGCTCATCAAACTGCTGCCTGACGTATTAATGTATGTCAGAGGGGCTGCAATCCACGCAAGCAACCTGGGGCTTGCAGTATACCACAATGGAAGCAATCCACGCCGCGACCTACTCGTCACTACTCATGGCCTCAACAGAAAGCGCCGCCAGCAGGGTAACGGCACTTTCTAGGGCTGCTCGACGTGCCCATGCAACACTACCCATCGCCTGAGTGGAAGCAAGATGCTCGGCTTCTCTGATAGCATCTTACAGCTTGCCAAACAATGAACCCAAGCGCACGACTGCACGACAAAGCTGAAACATGCTGCACACATGCCTTGGTGCCAGGCCTTTGCTCGGGACACAAGAGATGGCAGAACAGTCCGCGAGAGCCTGACAAGCCGGTGAAGGTCTCATCATTTTGGCAAATACTTTCTTCGTCCAAGCAGCTGTTGCAAAGCTATCGGAGGCAGCGCCACCTGAGAGCACCACTCTCTCACAGCGCTGAGGGTCTGCCACATGTCTGCTGGACTCCATCAAGTTGCTCGAGCAGTCTTGCCGGCGTCCACCTCCAACCATGAAGCTTGCAGCTTAGCAGCTAACACACAACCAAGTAAAGAGCAGCAGGCCAGCCTTTACAGGCGCCAAAACCCGGAATGCAGCTGGAACATGCGGCCCCACAGGTGCTTCCTCGTCCAAGGCTTGCAGAAGGGCTTCTAAGAAGCTGCCAGCCTGTCAGAGGTCAACAAATGAAATGTCTCCAGCAAGCAAATGCAAGACAGCATGGAGCTGTCTCAGCGCTGGGGCTCTGATGCCTGCTCAGAGCAACTGCCACGCCGTCGCAGCAGCGCCTGGGGTGAGCGGGCAACATGTTGGCCGCAGAATCCCTGTTGATGTGCATGCCATGCAGAAAAGGGCAGCATCACGTCTGAGGCCAAGGCTGCTGTAGCGGAGGCCCAGCACGTCGCGGCGCCACGGCTGGCACGATCATTCGCCGTGCTATGACCTGCCCGCCCAGTTTCCAAGCTGCCGGTTCACTAATGCGAGGCGCCGCATAGACAGACAAAAGCTGACACAACAACGATGCCAAAAGATGGACTTTCGAATCTGGCGGAACATGCATGCTCTCAAAGATGGACGTTCTTACTACGGTTTGGGCATAGATGCTCTGGTGACCGAACTCTGGTGGAATGAAGCGGCTGGTGCAGCATGAATGCTCAGTGACTGAATGCAGGGGGGAAGTGGACGTTGTGGTTTGCGCATGGCTACTCTGCTGACCGCATGCACTGAAAAACGGAAAGCATCATGCTTTGGGCATGGATATCAATTCGACATGTATGGGAAGTGGGAATTGACATTGTCTGTCTTGGCATGGATGCTGGTGGAAGCTGCAGTCCCTGAAACGCTTGTTTTTGCCTGGTTGTTTACTCGGTTTGGAAAACCCTCCAAAACCCAGAAGCCTTCGCAAAGAGACGAAGACATCCATGAGTCACACTTGCAAGAAGAAAACGGACTTAGCTCTAGCCTCGCAAAAGCTGCCCGAAGGTGTCCCGGAAATTCCTTGGCTTGGCTTGTTTTGATTGCTTCTGCTTGCAGCGTCCGGTTCTCAGCACTCAGTCACCGGTGTCTGCCAAGCTTCTGAAGAAGCGATGGAACCTTGCAGGAAGGAGAGCAGACCCTTGACCCTGGCAAGGGTTCCGAAGCCTCCTCATCCGGGCAAGACTCAACCAATGACTCCAGGGCCTGAGGCCGGCTTCAGCACAGTCAAAACTTGTCAGAGAAGGGTCCAGCCTGGAGAGCGAGAGCCTCTGCTGCTGGTGAGCTGAGATCAGGGTCAGATCCCGAAGCGCAGCGGCACACCTCAAACGTGGCAAAGGCCGCACTACAATGCGAGCAAGGATGCATCTTGCTAAGACTTCGGATAGTCATTTCAACAATGTTGTCAGTTTTCCGTGCACTCGTCTTAACACAGAGTCATCCTCACAGCCTACCTGTTCTAGTTGTGATGGACCGCAAAGCACAGTTAGATGCCAAGACGCTGCAGGCATTGTCTTTCGACAGAAGCTCCAGCTATGCTCTGCAGCTTGCGGAAGCACGCCAGGCACCAGCCTCAGTCATAAAGAATGCAACTTCTGCAACTTGCAGCCTCACTTGAAAGCGGTCCTGCTAGCCACATCCAATGTCATGAAGCATGTGTTCTTCGCACATCATCCGAGCAACGCAGTGCAGTTGGCTAGCACGTTGCAGGAGCTCAGCGCCACGGATTCCAAGAGACGGCGCTGCAAGGCCGTCGCCTTGCAAAGCAGAAAAACTAAAAAAAAAAAAAAAACTTCTTGCAAACGGACTCCGCCTGCTGCTCGGGTAGGTGCCGGCAAAGGACACGCATGAAGCGCCGAGACGCCTTACTACTTGATTGAGCAACCTAAGCATGCACAGCATGCGAAGGACGGAACTAACACGAAGCTGACCAAAATCCGGAAACCACAAGCGGCCAGAAGGCCAAACCTATCCTTGCAATAATCGAAGGAAAGCATGCCCCTCAACTGCTCACAGCACGTTGCGAATCACGCACCCTGTAGCCTTACCGTTTACTGCATGTGCAACAGCCCATGCCTACAGCTACTCTCTTGTTGTCATGCATCTGCTGCTCCATCTCACCAGCTAGTTGTCGTACACTCGGCGCATGAGTGCAAGAGACGTGCACCGGTGATACTTTAGAGTCTGGGCTATGACTCAATGACTTATGTTATAAAGCTGAACTCCACCAGACTGGGCTTGTGCTTCCTCCGGGGCACATCAGCGCGATTCAGGACCATGTCGATGGTGGGCGGATTTCCTGCTCATTGCGGCTGCGATTTCAGCCATCCCCAGCTTGAAACGGATTGGCTGCTCTGGTTTGCCTGTTCTTTGGAGGGCTGTTCTTCTCCCCTGGTCGTGTGGGGCGCACTCTCCAGTGAAAATGACAAGGTAGCAGCTTGTGGCCCCAGTAGCGCAAGGTCGCTTTGAAGAGGCTTGGTTCGAGGCACCCAAGCAGAATCAGCGTCACAAGAAGAAAGGACTACAAGAAAAGTGTCACGTGCCACAGCTCCTTTCTGTTTTTCTCTCTGTCAACTGCTCCTGACCATCTCTCATAATCGTCCTCCCCTTTGCGGGGTATGCTCCTTGAACTTGTTCCCCCTTCCTGTAAATCGTTGTCCTGTTAATCGTTCGTTCGCAGAAAGAAACAGTCATCTATCATGAACACGGTCTTGTGTTTCGGCTGCAGGCGCACCATATGCACTAGGAATGTTTAGGAACGCATGGCGGAAAAGCTTACCCATGCCTATCTCGAATAGCTACGAATAGCTGATTGGTGGTTATGATTTCTGCGCTCACCCGCACCTTCATAGCACCTGCTTGAGTGCACACTGAATTGAATTCTTGGCCTTGGGGGTGCATCTCGTCTGCATTAAATCAGTTCTCAGTCTGTATAGCTGACGCCCGTTCTTGAAACTACCGTGGCTTGATTGTCGCAATGGTGTTGCCGCAGTCTCCCTTTCAGTTGTGTTCGCTTGGATTTGAACCTTTTTTCCTGCTCCATAGGCGAATGCTTTCCTTTCCATTTCTACCTCCCGGGTGTATGGTACCCTGCTTCAAACGCCCATTTCCAGAAATCGGCCTGTGCCGTGCCTTCTGGTCCGTGCCACATCACTCACTGAATTGTTATGCCATTTTTCTTCATCGCTTCTCCCTTACCAAGTACTCCTATGGTTTCCAAGAATCGTCCAAGAATCGTCCAGTTGGGCCTCATGTCTCCGCATCGCTTGCTGCAGCCCTTTGGGGAGATGTGCCAATATTTCTGGAAAACGCCTGCGGCATGGGTCTCAAGCCAAGCGGGGCCGTGCGCGCGCGGTTCCTCGCGTCGAGCTCTCTCTCGCTCTTGTCTCTCGTGAACTTGCTCAACTACAACTGGAAGATGCGGTGATAGCTACACGCTCTCATCAGCCACCGCACTATGTGCCTAGCTACTAAAATACCTTACAAATGATTCAGGGCAGCAACAGGCCTCCCTCCAGATCTGTTGACAGGCCCTCGACAAGCTCCGGAATCGTGTCAGGCAACCCCTTAGAAAGGACCAGTTGCAGCGCAGGTCGTTTTCAGTTTGGCACCTCAACCCTTCCACTGGCAGGGACCAGTGCATGAAAGCATTCCTGCCCATGGCCAAGCAAGCTCCACCAAAGCTCATGAAGACGGACACGACAACTGATTTGCCAGCATGGGTTAGTGAGCGCCTTAAACAACGGAGTGCATGCAAGAGGCAAGTGCATGTGCCAGCTGCCCAGAGGCCCAGGTGCTGCCATCACCTGGAGCCTCCAAGGCGTCAGCAAATGCACCCAAGACCTGCCAAGGTCGTCATGACAGCAATCACGCACACATCCTGAAGCATGACCCGACTCTTAACCAGCATTGAACTGTGCAGGAACAGCACCTCGAAGTGACCGTTGGCTCCATGTTGTTTGAAGATTGCCGCTGCGCCTCAGCACCGTTGCAACTCCAGCCGGGCCATCTAGAACTGATGCTGATCTTGAAGCCATGCGGCGCTGCAACAGCTTGCTGCTGAGTTCTTCGGCTCCTGCAGAGACAAGACGCGATCGCAGTCAACCCGATTGATTTCGCTGAGCCAGCTTTCCTGCATGGACATCTGGCTGGGCTTGCTTGGCTGTTGCCAGGCTCAACGCAGTGTAGGCCAGCAGCTTAGGAAGTACATATGCCAACCACCTTTGCACAGGGAAGGCGGCTTGCGGGCTTCAATCTTATGCTTTCCATCAGGGTCTCATGAAACTTCTGGCTAAACAATAAAATCAGCAAGGTATCCCACCCCGGTGTTTATCTGGCTAACTCGCCAACAACCGAAGACCTGCATCTGCGGTCGATGTAAGCACCAAGCCTGTATCAAAGCGGAGCATCAAGAAAGCTCGGCAAACCTTGTGCCTATCATCGTAGCCAGCTCTCAACTACATGAAGCAAGAATGGTGGTGCCCAAAAGCTGTACTGTTTTCCATGGTTGCACCTGGCATCAGATCACAAAGAAAAAACGTAATCGGCAAATCGTTTCCTTTCAACCGCTACGGAAGGGAGCTACCCATGCCGAAGCCCCATGCGGCTGGATCATTCCACTTGATCTCGGTTCAAGGGGCCCAGCATCGCTAAAACGCCAAGGCACGGAGACGCGTTCATCGCAACACTTTGCAGAGACTGGGCAAACTCGCTTGCCCTGCTTGGCTGGCTAGCCACAATTTTGCATACCTGAGCTCAGAAACGGGCGCAGCTGCAGCGAATCTGGCCTCTACGCAGACTTGACTGCTCGGGCAGATAAGGTTCCAAAGCTCGAGGCGCGAGATCACAAACAAACAGAGTGGGATATAGCCTTGTCCCTGGGGAGGTAAGTGCAGAAAGGCGCCTAGATGGCCGAAGGCATGGAACCCCGCATGTGACTCTCCATCCTGGCTTATAGTAGTCACTGCTAGATAGATCACCTGGCCTCAGAAAGTTCAATTTGAAGTTTGAAGACTGTTGGAAGAAAACTCCTTACTATCTTTTCGTGGGTGTCAGGATTAAATCGCGCCTGCTGGTACATGAGTACGCGTGTGGTTGGCCATGAATTTCTACAGGATTGCCCCTTGACAAAGGGAAAGGTCAGGCAGCAGCCGGCTGGAGGCCTTTGACCATTTAAGGCTTTCGTATTCTCATTCTCACTCTGCTTGGAACGGCTGACTTCGGCTGAAGCACCGCGGCAACCAGGGCAGACACGCACTGGTCACTCGCAGCTTTCAGGGACCTTTGTTTTGGCACATGCTCGTCACCGTAGCTGTACCTTTGGCTCTAGTCAGCTGGCACCCAACACAAAGAGCCTGAGGATCGCGCAGCTCCGCATGCCACGCTTGTGCCCAGGTGCTGTGACCTCGGAAGCGCTGATACGAAGTCAGGAGCCAGCAGAGGTTGACAAGTCCGCACAAAGGCGCCTCCTCCATCTCCATTTGTCCCGCCACCAAGCAGGGCGTCTTTCAGTGCGACAAATGCGTCTCTAGAATGGGCATCACCCACCATGACTGACAGCTGCCTCGACTTCATAGATTGGGGTACCCTGTGGATAGAGAAGAAAGGGCAGGCCATATTGAAGTCAAGTTACCCCACCAGCTCCAGTGCGGTGCTGAAAAGCCTGCTCCTTCCCCCTTCAATCCCTTCATCGTCACCCGATTCATATGGATGGATAGAGAAGAGACTTGCGAGAGATGCAGCCAGCGCTGGCTGAAGTTGCTTCGAGGCAAGGCTGCCCTGACAGGATTCAGAGCTGCACACCCACTTTTCAGGCATCCGGTCGTGCTGCGCTCTGAGACAGCGGACAGCAGAAGCAAACCCCCTTGCGCACATGCGCCTGTGGTCTTAACTGAAGCAGATCCACCAGGAAATGTAGCATGTCCAAGCTGAACGACGTCTGCTCAGCGTTGTCTGATTTGACCAGCGCGGCATCCATCAACGGCCGCCATATGCATTCAAACATCACCTTCAAGCACAGGGGCTGCAGCTACAGTAGCACGCAATTCCCACACTTTTACGTTCACGATGCTTCAACATGGCAGTCCTAGCGGCTCTATGTGCCGCGGCCATGGCAAGCAAAAGCTGCCTAGCGCCATCAGAAGCCAAAGACATCCGGCCTGGAGCGTCAACGATGAGGGTGTGCATCCGACAACAGACATTGAAACAGCGGCCTAGGGCCGCATCCTCGGCGATCCCTTTCAATTCTGGAGATACCTTTGCACAGGCAAGAGGGTGGAACACACGCACACACCCCGCGGGTTTCTTAGGAGGAACTGGTGCAAGGAGGTGGCTCTAAGGTGAAGCGACTACTGCTGCCATTGGCAGCGGAAGGTGGTCCCAATTACTGCTTAGCGCGCTCCAACTCAGCTCCAGAGCCCAGAGGGCGTTCGTCAAGTGGCACTCCAACAAAGCAGTATGAATCACTGTCGCATGGCTGGCTTCTAGAACCCAGAGGTCATAATGCCTACTACAAGCCAGCAAAGATAGCCCGCAATTGCTGATAATTGCTGGCTTCTGAAGATCGGTGAATTATTTTCCCGTGGGGCTGCATCCTTGGAGAGCCAGTGAGGGTGCAGACCAGCAGGGACGCCTTTCATCGCAATCTGCAGTGCTTTGGTGACCTTACTGCACCAAATGCGACGCTAGCCAAAGGCAAATGTAAACAGCGTATCTTGCTGTCACCTTTGCAGGCGAGTGGCTGCAGTGCAAAACTCCTTGCTGCATGTCGTCTTAGTGCGACATACCTGATCCCTTGCAGTGGCAATGATATCCTTGATGTACCTCTGTGCGGTCTGCTGTCCATATCTCCTCAGCTACTTGTGGCTGGATTAAGGTTGAGGTTGGGGCACCGGATGTCTGTGGCAAGATGCAGCAAAGCATCTCCAAACAGAATTGTAGGGTGCCCATGGCCTGCTCCACAGTGGCATCGCTGTCGGCTTCAATGTCTTTGCCTTGGATTTGGCCTAGCGTTTAGCGACTGTCAGAGGCTGCCTCACATCCTGCTACCAAGCAAGGGGCATCATGTTTATTTTTGGAAGATGAATGGCACGTGCCTTGGGCTTATGTTGCGGACGCACGGATGTTTTCTCCAAGCATTCGAAATCACGGGGTCTGAGGTACATGCGTTGGGCTCGCACACTGGGAATTGCTTGGTCTTTGCTGCATGGCCCATAATTTCAAGCGGACATGCGCAGCTTTACCACTCCAAGAAATCGAAAAAGCTCTGAGGTGTGCTGCACAAGATCACTTCTTGCACCAGCTAGCACCTGTCACCTTCGTTGCAGTCATCACTACCTCTCTATGTTCCAGAGGAATGGCGGATTGGTTACGGTTAAGCGAGTCAGTACATGTCCAATCCGCTGAGCGGAGTGCAAGGGAGTGCGCGAGATCCAGCTGTTCCAGGTCTGTGGCTTGCTGCAGGTGTCAGTCCAATCTACCAGAGTGCAACGCTTCCAGGCGATGAGCATGTTGCAGGGGAGAGTGAAAGTGCCTTGTTGCCGTCTTGCGAAACATCGACAACCGCCGGCTACAAATTGCTCATGTAATGCGCTGAGTGGCAGATGCGCTTGCGACAGAATTGCGATGATTTTTGCTCTGCGCGCGTTGGTGCGATTTCAGGCTGCAGTCTCCGGGCCCTGTGAAATGAAGATGAAAATGAAGTAGCTGGCCAGTACTTCCGGAAGATGCCTGTGAGTTGTGCTCTCAATCTGATTTGGTATTTTGCCACCCCTTCAAAGACCAGGTGGTCATCGCTGCGGAAAGTGAACTTAGTGCAGTATTTGTACCCTGCGAGGAGTGCTGGATAGTGCTGGCTGAAGGCTTTGGGTTTAGAAAGTGTCAGGGCCAATGGCCTACCCTTTCAAACAGGAAGGGGTCTTCATCGACTGCAGCTCATGCTGTGCTCGAGGGTCTTGGGCAACACCCCTGCGCTGTTTCAGGTGCAGCAGAGGTTTTGCACACACTTGAGCTTTAGGCTCAGGGACAAGAACATACATACTACTCAGTGGATACCAGCGGCTATCCCCTTGCCCAGGTACAGTACAACACTTTCTTATGGCAGGATATGGCAGGTGCGTTTACGCAGCGTCAGGGTACAGAGCTTGCTTTGGTTGGGGTGAGGACCTGACAACACCCCGCAGTCATGTATGGAACACATGATACAATGATACCTCCAATTACGAGCGCAAGGCATGAAGCAGCCGTGGCTTGTAAAAATGCAGGACGTGGATTGGCAAGCGGCTGGAGTCCAGGAGGAAGGGCACAACCTGAGCTGCCATGACATGTTAAGGTGCAAGATTGCTTGACTTGAACGCGCGTTTCTGAAGTCACGAGAGCAAGGAACATAATTTGCCAGGCGGTCAGTTGCAGAGAGCGCCTGCAAACGCAAAAAAAGTTGGCTGACACGTGCGGCAAGCTCTTGTAGAAAACCTTACTGTGGTGGTGCTGGTGCTGGCTTTTTCAAATCTATTTCCTTGACTCAGCACTCACGGCTGCAGCGGCGGTGCTGCGGCGGGAGTGGTGCTGCCGGAGTGGTGGCACAGGCGATCACACAAATGATAGTAGAAAGGTGCTTGTCGGAGGGGCCAAACCAATGGAAGCACTGGCAGTGGTGCCCGCAAAGCAAGAGCAGCACCAGCGGAAGCACCGGCCACCGGTCATTGAAGCAATGGTTCACAAATGCATGGTCATCCACCCAACACCTACACATCTTTCAAGTTGTTAGGTGAATCTCTGCAATTCTTGGCGCCTGAGACAAGCCTTGCCTAAGGTCTTCCCCAGTGATGCCAATCTTGTCGCCCTTCGGAGGCTCAAACCTTTTCAGGCAGCACCACAAGGGTAGACATGCAGTCAGGAGACAGGATTCCTGCCAGAAAGCCAACGGCTTGTCAACAAAATCGTTCATTTGCTGTTCTCACACATGACCAAAGCTTCGGACGAGTGACGTGATTGGAAAGTATGAGGAAAGTGTCTCGAAAAGCGAGATTAATGTCTCATTGCTCACGCACTCTGGCGGGAAGTCCTCGAAGGCCTGCCAGCAGAAATGCGCACTGTGAGCTAGATGGATAAGGTCTTTAAATGTTTCAACGCAGTGCCACACATGCCCAAGTGCCAAGCAGGCAAGCAAGAAGGGAATCTGGCAAGGTGAGCAGTTTCCACAATCCAGGTCTTGCCCCTGGAATCCCAACAAATAGCAAAGGACGATGTCTCTGCAACTGGCCTTCTTCACAATAGTGAAGGAGACTAGCAAATTTCGCGGATCCCGCTCTTCCTCTCGCAAAAAGTTTGAAAGACGACTGGCCGCGGCTTCTGTCAAACTGAGCTCCTCGATGGCCGCTGCTACGCCCTCGCCAAGCTGCGGCCCAAGCAACACAAGATCTGCGTGCCACTCATCCATCAGAAGGATTGCCTAGCTGCATGCGGACAAGGCCAGTTTGAGCGCTTTCACAAGGATCCTGGAATTTGCAAAGACTACCCTTCCAGGCAGCAAGGCTCAACCGACTCTTAACTCGCGTGCCAGGGGTTCCTGTAGATGCCTAGTGCCGTGTGTTGCAAGGGCGCGGACCGCGCTATATCATTGCTTTACTTAGCGAAAGGAGCGCATTATATCTGGAATTCCGGCACACACGTGCTGTCGGCTTTTCTAATCCTCAGCAAAGGCCACGCTTAGTCTGGAAAGTCACTTTGTAGTTTTCCACTGCTTCCAAATGCAAGCTCAGTAGCTGTGTCGAGCACGGTTTTTCTCACAGCCTGCCACAATGGCACAGTTACGTTTGAGCTTGACAACTGCATCCGTTGGATGCACAATGACAGCGGTATCTGCACGCTTGCGGTGGCATTTGCGGCCTGTGTATGAGAAGGAGTATGTACCTTAGCTGTCGACACTGGCTGGTCGAACTAGCGACGTCCGATCCGACTCAATTTTTGCGGCAGGGTTGCCTCCTTGAAAATTGATCGCGCTAGGTGCAGGGCGAGTGACCTCACACATTGAAACGATTTTTGAAGTTTCTTGAGAACTCTTTAGCGCTCACCAACCTTTGGGAACTAAGCACGCAACTCTTCGTCTCCACCGGGCAACTCTTTCTTCAGAGTGCGCACCAGGGCCCCCTGCCGCCGCAGCAAGACCAGAATTCCTGAGGATTCTGTCATGAAAGTGGCAATCTCTTACCGTTAGCAATTCTGGCAGATCTGGGACCATTCAAAAATCACCTCTCCCCCAACAGTCAGGATGAATGTCAAGTTCTCAGGCATTGAAAGCCGACTTCTCTGCGAAGAGCGCTTTTCAAGAGCAGATGTTCTACGATGGGGGGTGATGAATTGGGGAAGTGAATTGAACATATCCAGCCTCCCCAGCCTCCCGGCTCAAGAGTTGGCCCAAAAGTCTGTCATGACGCCTTTGCCTCTCGTCTTGACATGGGAGCTTAGCCCACCGCTCATAGAGCCAATCGAAAATTATCACCGCAGCAATTAGCAACTAGATGACTATTTGTTGGCGGAGGGGGCAGGCAATTTAGGACTTCCCTGTTGCATCCTGTTGCGGCTGCCTTGCGATGAAAGAGGAGGGAGAGGGAGAGGAGAGGGAGAGGGAGAGAAAGAGGGAGAGGGAGAAGAGAGGGAGAGAGAGAGAGAGGGAGAGAGAGAAAGAGCAAGGAAACGGTTTCACTGAAACTGGGCGAATGTGCCAAGTAGTACTAATTTCTGCGAAGCTGCCCCCAATGGCACCCTCCACACATTGCCAATCGCTCAGCTTGGAAGAGAAGAAGCTGGCAAATGTCTCCTTGCTGGCGTCTATGTTTTCCACTGCAGCTTTGCCCGCGAGTGAGGTTTTTGTAGTGACAGCGCATGCGCATTCAACAAGACACCTTGCACATTATGCTGACAACAAATTGAGCCACGGCACCACATGCTTAAAGTTCATCTTGAGCTCTGCTATGTCTCTGAGACACTCTGCCAGGAATTGGATGGCATGCCTCATAGCGCATGACCAATTCAAGTCTGAGAGGCCAACTTGATCTGGTACACCGAGGGGTCTGAATAAATAAACCGTCCATCAACGTTAACCCTTTTTTGCACGCCGGGTCTGCCCCCAGCCTGCGCCCTGTCGGGTTGCTGGCGTCGTTCATCACCTGTCGGAACGTCTTGCAGCGTTGGATTTCTCACCGTGAGATGGTCACAGGTTTCTCTCGCTCTGCAGTGCCATCCAGAGGGTCTTGCGGGTTGGTGCTAGCCTTCTGTATGTCTTGGGCTGGCCAGGAGCCCCAAACTGAAATACTATTGCGCCAAACAGTACGGCTGCTATTGCGCAGAAGTGCGGTGCGGTGGGTGCACTTGCTCGCCTTCTCCAAGTGTAGGACGATGTCCAGCAGCTCGAGGCGTTTAGCATCCAAGGCTTTCAAAACTTTCTTCAACGTCACCTGTTCATACATTGATTCCACAAGGCAGCAGAAGTCCTGACTTGCGTAGCCAATACATAGGCCCACAGTGGGAAAACTGCCTGGGTTCCAACTCCCTTCTCGCGAAACTCAGTTTGCGACGCCTCCTTTAACTCATCCGTAACCAAGTCTGAATCCACGTACTGGTCGATAGCCTGGCAACCAGCAAACAATAGGTCGGCTAGGCACCGCTTCAGCAGCTTCAGCAGCAGCTTCGAAATCACGTAAGAGAGTGTGCCTCCCGCAGCGTCTCATCGATGCTTGCCATTGAAGTCCGGCCTTGGGTGTGAATTGCCTCTTGCGCGATGGACAGCACTCCAGGCAGTTGAACGTTCACTGACTCAGCCCGGCGCACGGCAGGAACGGAAAATTGCCGTGTGAAAATGCTACATAACCTACACTATAACTTGAGAGATGTCGCAGCTCTCCGTGATACATGAAGGAATTGCATCAGCTTCCAGTGTGCTGCGTTCAAGGGCACAAAAAGTCCAGCTGTCCTCTCCAACGTAACACAACAAAACATCCAAGCACCGCCCCAATGTCTTCACGCGTTCTACTTAGGAGAATGTAAGGCTGTCAGAAACTTCAAGGCAGGGCTGCCTCCAGCCTGGCGTACGCGTTGGAAATCAGAGCCTTGAAGACAGCAAACGCAATATGCTGACATTCAGCCGTCGCCACTCATACACCGAATGTCTAAAACCTGCCATAGCCAACCTGGATCTTGCCTTAAGCAGTTTTGTTGCGCGGGACAATGGTGCTTTAAAAGCGCCATCAAGTGAAGGGATACCAAAGGTATCATGCAGCAGTGCTGGTCAAAGACTAGGATCCTTGGAGTTTCTGTGGTTTGGTAGTTAAGTCTGACAAGGAGGGACAAAAGGCGCATTCAGAAAACCTGTGGAGGGGAGCGTCTTCAAATGGCAAGTTCCGGCCATAGTAGTTGACTTTGCATATCCCCACCATATTTTTTGTTGTTCGGTACTCGGAATTGAAGTTGGAGGTTGTTGCATCTTGGCTAGATTTGGGTTGTGCTGCTCCCTCTCCCTATCGTGAATGCCGTGCACCCATCCATGTGCGAAACAATCCTTTGAAGGTTGTAGGCATTTCTTATGTATCGAATCGAACCGCATCGAACCTATCATATGAATAGGCCGCTGGAGATCCAAAAAGTCCCTGATCCGAATAAGAGCACAGAAAGGAGGGCCTGAGGCGCCACGAGAAAAGAGTACAAAACACGGTTGAAGGGCAGGCTTAATTGTGGACTTGTCTGGCTTTTTGCACAAAAAAGTCCACAACATTTCCGGCTTCATGACTGGAGTGCCAAAACACCTGCAGCAACGATACGGACAAAAAGCCGCGGCCCGCTTCAAACTGATGTTTGATGATGAGCGCCGCGAAACTTGAAACGCACCAAGGAACTGCGCCAAAATCCAGCGAACACCCTGCACAATGCTAGCGAGGAAGAAGGGCGGCCAGCCCAAGATCTTAGCAGGTCTAAACTAACGCGCTAGAGCTGTTGGTAAGAACTGAACTTTCTGCCAAAAGCCGGTGAGGCTTTCACGCAATGATAATTGCATTGAAGTCTGAAGAAGGAAGATCTTTCAACACAATTGGCAATGGGCGTGGGCAATGCAGTTGGTCAGCCCTCCGCAATTCAACACGCCCAGTGTCACCAATTTTCATGGAGTGCCCAACTCTACACCTACAGCGCCACACCCAAGAATTTGCTTGGAATCCTTAAGCAAATTTGATCAACCACTGAATGCCTTGGAAAGCTCCGTTCGACAGTTCCCAACATAGATTTGTTTGAAGCGAAGCAGAATTTGTCCCAGGCATGCCCAAATGCAGAGCGTCACAATGTCCCTTGTCCGTGGAGTGCCCAACTGCTCAACCCGACTGTGAAAAATGTCTTTTGACGAAAGAAGAACATAAAAGCAAGAAATGAGGCTGTTGCAAGCTGTTGCTCTCCAAAGCCTGTAGAAGCGCTCCTGGCTGTTGACACGTCTGCCTGTACTGTCATGACGTTGACAACGCGCCTGCGGATTGACCTTGAAAAGACTTTGAATAATGCCAGGTCCCGAAACCGAAGCTTGGCAAAGGCCTCGCAAGAGAACGTGCAGCAGTAAACATCGGCTCCCCCAGTACAAGCATCACTGACACAGGCCGCGCGTGAGGACCTTGCATTGAGTAAAAGCGCCACATCCTTAACACACGTATAAAGAGCGCATGCAGAACGCTTGCTTGACATGTTGATAAGCCGAGGCCGCATCTCGCGGCTCAAAGCCGTCCGCGCAGTGAATGGCCTGGTCTGACCTTGCACGCTGCACGCAGCCTCACTTCTATACCACATGTTCAGAAGGCAAATAGCTGGCCGGCATTCGGTTGAAGACCTCGCGGTCGGGCACTTCGGCCTTGGCTTCTTCGCTTTCGGTCCACTTGCTGCTTTATACAAAGAAAGGCGGCTGCTCTTGCAAATCCATTGACGACAAAGGCCATCTGCTTCGGCCTCATTTGCTATGGGTGCTCTGTACGACATTACAATGCAAATCTGCTTTTTGACGGGCGCTGCTTTGTGACGTCACCTGCTTCGGATTTTCGAGGAGAAGAGGGAGATGGTTTTGGGAGGGGCAGAGCGGTTTACAAGGATGTGGTGGCATGCAGTGCTTCTAGCGCGGCAGAAAGCCAAACAAAATCGTGAAAATGTGCGACGTGGAAAATTCCTGTCTCTGAGATCTCCGAGCCTATCCTTATGCCTTATCACAGCATGCTATATGCGGGAAGAGAGGCGAGAGTTGATTCCAGGTAGAACCCATCTCTAGCCTCTTCGCACTCCGTTCCAAGATCAAGTAAACCACAAATGCAACTATGCAGGAATTCATCTGTAATTAATCTTGAATCGCCTGCCTCTTTTTTGACGCTTTGCTTTTCATGGCGTTTCCAGCATCATCAGGAGTCTCGCACACTTATAGCTTGATACAGAAACACGGCATTCCTGCACGTGACAAACTCATGGAACAATCTGTTACGCGACATGAGACATGACAGCAGTTCTGACAGCACGCGATAGCACACGCCCAGCATATCACCAGGCGATCCACTGCAGGGCGCTTGCGTGGAAAAGTGTGGCCTCAAGGAGCAGCAGATTCAAAGAATACAAAGGTCCATGTGCAGCTGCACCTCAGCATACTCGCGCCACAATCGCATGTCCTCAAATGCCGTCTTGGGCTAAATACTACGGGAGGCATGTTGGCTTGCATCAGCCACACCTGCTTCTTCGGCCCTTGCGACGCAATCCGCACGGCCTGGGGACACAGCAACTGGAATTCGCTTTTCTGAGCATTGCCATTGTTGAGACAGGGACTGTGCTAAGCTCTGATGGCGACATCTGCCTGCAATGATTGCAGCTGTTGTCATGTGCCGACAGTGCTGCAAACAGGAAACAAAAGCTTTCCAACCATGCGAGCACTCCTTTTCTTGCTTCACACCTACCATCCTACAGCTACAGGCTAGAACGAATGCTGCCTGCGCTGGGCATATTGGAATTGCGAGAAGTGCATCGCCGTTTCTCTACAAGATAAACATCAGAACTGGTAGCTACCCAGCACCGACCCCCACACTCCTCGTATCTCCTCGTCACTTCTCGAGCGATCATCACATCAGCCGCTAGCAGGCCGCAAGTGTACTCTGGACCAATAGGAGCGCGATTGCGAATGACTTGGCAGCTGAGGTGAGAGATAAGCTGGCCCTACGTCCTGTACAACGGCTCTTTCATTAATATGAAAGAGCACCCCATAAGTCCCCAAGCGCTGATCTCGGATCACAGCGAAATCTGGCTCACCGCTACAATCCCAAACTGCTAAAAGTTTGAACAGACATACCATGTTTCACATTGCCAACGAAGCGGAGCATTCTGCAACTGCTACAGTACGCATCTGCGAATTTGGATGCATGGCCTGCGATTGTTCGCAAGAGTGCTAACTCTCCCAC
This sequence comes from Symbiodinium pilosum, assembly GCA_905231905.1. Classification (NCBI taxonomy): domain Eukaryota; class Dinophyceae; order Suessiales; family Symbiodiniaceae; genus Symbiodinium; species Symbiodinium pilosum. The sequence continues at coordinate 21,313 of CAJNIZ010016825.1, forward strand.
GTCTGCCAAACAAAACAGGCAAGCTTTCAAAGCTTTGCACAGCACAATGCCACTATTGCAAGATTCAAAAGACCAACGGGCAGGCAGGAAATCTAGAAAGTGAATTCAGCTTCAAATCACGGATCTGACGAATCCTGTCGTATCATGATTCAACGAATGCTACGCGGCAGCAGCAGCAATTTGCTGTGGATATCGAACACCCTCTGGGAGTGACGTGGGTCAGTGTTATCAGATGCTATCAGAATTTGGCTGCAGCTGCCGCTGTGCACGAATGTGAGCTAATACTTGCCGTCACAGAAGCTAGAAAAGCGCGCCACATCGGCTAGGTGAACCTGCATCTCCTGCACAGCAAGGCGTGGCCTGATCATCTAACAACACAGAATCAATTTCAAGCATGAAGTCCTGGCTTTCGAAATCGACGGTCCAGCAGCATCCAGGCAGCCGCTTGGTCATGGTTCGAAGTGCACGATTTACCAAAGCACGCTGCTGGCACATGCTGCCAGACAGCTTACTCAACCATTTGGCAAGGGTGACGTTCACTCGCTTGCCTTCCTCCAACTTGGGGCGCTGCATCAGCACCTGCTCCATCAAATCCCAAATAGCACGCTCGAGCAGGGAATCAGGAGGAGCATCTGCTTGCAAGCTTGTAGATGCAGCTGCCTGAGCCACAGTCCGGGAGCGGTATCGACGGTGTGGCACTTCCCATGCCGTGTAATCACCAGTATAACTGGCAGACGGACCCTGACGAGCACCTCGCTTCCTCCAACGCTGATCTGGAGCTCGTTTGTAGCGTCCTTGTTCGAAAACTGCGATTGGATGCTGGTAGCCGGGGACGGCTACATGCTTGGGTTCTTGGAGAGGAGGTGGATTTCCAAAATTGCTGCGGCAGGCCGCTGCACTGGACTCAGTGCACTCAGTGGACTGCTGGTAAATTCCTGCATTGCACGAATTTGACATCTTCGATCCCTGGACCTGTCGGACAAGCCCGGGCTCTGCAACCTCCGTAACCTCGCCGCGCACCTGGCGCACCTTCTGCGGGTCAACATGTTCAACGCTGCTCGGAGCAGTTCTTTCAAATGGGAAAGCAGGCATTTTGGACTTTTGGCAATGCTTCTCTGCTTGCTGGAAGCCGCGCTTCCAGGACTGCAAACAAACCGGGGATGGAGTAGGGAGAATCTCAACATTGCGCTGGCGCGGTGGTGGGGTGCATGGAGCATCCTGCTCCAGCATTTGAGGTGCAAGTGCAGTGGACCACGTAGCTTCTGAAGGCGAAAGGCCATCACATCCGGCTGTCGCAGCCTCGGGTATTGGTGCCAAATGCTCAGCTAGGCTAAGATTCAGTGTGCTTTGCGAGCGGTGCTCTGATTGCACATGATGCGGATAGCCAGGGCATCTCTCGTTTTCAGTGCTCACCATCACTCTACGTGAATCGCCAGCAGGGGGTGGCAATCCCGCTGCTCCAGCATAGGAAGGATCTGCTACAAGCACGCACCATAAACCCGGGGACACCTGCTGCGCGGCCAAAGGCGTTGTGCCACAGCCAAAAACGCTGGTCGCAGCACTTGCAGCCTGCACAGCACTTTCAAGCTGCAAGTCTGTGGCCACATGCGAGTGCTGCATTCCGCTGCCCTGCCAAGCAGGCCCCATGCCCACGTAAGTTGGCACATCTGCAGGCTGTAGGCACTGCAGCTCGTGTGCAGGAGTCTGAAAGCACGATCGGTCAAAATTCATCGGGTAGGTCTCTGATGCAGGGTACGGCAATGGCATTTGTATCAAGCAGCTGGCATTTGCTGCAGGATGGGCCATAACCACTGAACCCGGAGCTCCATCAGGGCCTAACAGCGGGCCCCCATCTGTGACAGGCATCTGTGCTCCGCTCAAGTTTGCCAAAGCTGGGGAGCTTTGAGCGAAGGCGGGTGCTGCGGCAGGCTGCGGAGCTTGGCCAGCGAATGCACATACCACGATGGGTGTCAAACTGCTCTCCAACGAAGAGCTGCACCAGGACATGTCTCTGCCGCACGGTAGTGCACAAATTCGAGAAATGGTCCGAGAGGTCTGTAGGTTCAGAAGCCTACCTCTTTCACGGTCCTCTTTCGTGACCTCCTTGCCTCGAGCCACAAACAAACAGGGATTTGGAGTTGTACTTGCCGAAAGCATGGTGAATATGAGCACTGGCTGGATCCGTTTTCTCTCACTCAAGCAGAAGCGACTGGAGGTGAGTATCTGCCCATCTAACACAGCATACCCAATACTTTTCCTGCTAGGAGCACCTCGCAGATCTTGCGCTGTTCTCCCCGCGCATGGCCTGAGTCTGCAAACAGCTGGTGCGTGCATTTTAATGCCGGCAGCCTCGCCTGGCGTTGGCTTCTTGGCAGCATGAAGCCCGCCGCGAAGCACCGCACCTGGGAGAGCAACGTCCTAGAAACAGCAGCTCGGCACATTGAGCTGGACATGATTTGCAAGCTGGGCAGCGCAAAAATTCTGAGCATCCAACCGTCTTTTGGCATGATGATTTGATTGGCTTAATTGAAGGTTGTGGGGGAAATCGTGCCATCGCATGGCGCACATGAAGGCTAGCCAAAAAAGCTAAGTCGATGTCCGACCTTTACTCGGTGCGACTGCCCTGCTGCATGGCTGCTAGATCTGAGGGATGATTCGCCCGGCTTGTCATGTTGCAGCTGACCATAGAGTTTTCAACATGCAGGTCTGAATCGCCTAGATTCAGATCAATCTCAAGCGCCACTATGTTGTACATGTTTGCAATCCTGACTATCTGCATGGCGGAAGGTGGAGACTCAAGCATCGCAATTCAAAGCTTTGAGTGCTCTCCACACAGTCAGGAGTACAGGCTATCGTGACCAGCAGGCATGCGAAGGAACAATTGTCGTTTTTCAGGGTCGGTCTCTGCCTGTTTAGCTCCTGAGCACGTAGCGGCGTAGCGTCATATGTCTGTTGTATACCAGCTCCAAACCTGATAAAGGACGAGACACTCCTCCGAGGGCCATCTTCCGTCTATGTGGTGGTTGAAGCTGCAACTGCAAACTCCAAGCTGTGGATGGCTTGCCCACGGTCAAAGCTGCAGGACTCGCAGACAACGTGTCCAATCCTGGTGTGGCGGCACTCGACAACCCCCAGCGGCTCCGCAACACTCATGATGTTCAGCATGCAGACATCCAGACTCGTCCACCAGGTAGATATGCGTCCTTTCGTTTGATGCTCCTTTTGACCCGTGTGCAATGATCCGACAGCTCAATGCAGGAAGTGGGCTCGTGGCTCTGCGGCAGTGCTTTATCATTGTGGGAGACGCCGGCTCTGTGGGAGTAACGCTCGTCGCAGTGCTTCTGCAGCGCTGCTCAGTTCGCCCTGCCTTCCCAAAACAGCCAGAGTGGGACCTCCAGTTCCGTCGGATGAAGCTGACAAAAGGCGACGGCCTGCGGGCGCACGTCCCATGCTGCTGCTTTGCCCGTCCCGTGCCTCAGGCTGGGATTGGCTCCTCCTGCCTCGCATGTCGCCCTGACAGGCTTTCTGAACCACTTCTTCGAGAAGACCCCCAAAATCAATCTCTGACGCATGCTCTTTCCACACAACTTCTCTAACACTTCCATCCCGCAGGCGGGAACGAAGAAGCTGCAAGTTGTGCTCTCGCAAGGATCTCAATGACCTCCTTTTTGCAGCAAGCTCCTTCGATGCCGGCTCTTGACTGGTGCCCGGGCGAGCAATGCTTCCAGCCCTGCGTCCCATGACTGGAGAGAGGACATCAGTCCTGCTTGGAGGACTACATTTCTCCTGGAGGGAAGCGGCAGATATCAGCAAATGCAAGAGTACTGCGAAGGGAGAAGCCTCCTTCTCATGCGCCACCTTCAGCTCTAATCCTTATCAAGAGAAGTGCTCAAACTGCCTTAGCTGTTTCTGATATCGTGCGACGTGCGAGCTTGAATTCTGTGCAGCTAAGGAGGCCACGCATCTGTAGGAGTTCGCCACTCTGACCTAGACTTCGTGCGTTTGACATTCCTTGTTCGAAAGAACAGATTCTGAGCTGCTCGCGTTGAAGCATTTCTTCGGCCGATGCCTCCAGCGGATACAAGTTGGCTTTCAGGCATGGGCTCCTGCTGGCTTGCTCAGGCAAATCTTGCTGAGGCACGAGTTGTTCGCTGGCAGCTTCCTCTGCACTTTCCTTGAAAATGAGACGCTCTTGCATGGCTTGCAACCTGAGTGGCCAGGTACAGAACCATCAGAAGACCACTTAGGTGGTCTGGGCGCAGTGCTCTTGCTGGAGGCGCTGGACATGCACCTGCAGCAGGAGCAGTGAAAGAGCTAAGGGGGAAGAGGCGAAGGCATCTGCATTTTCACTCAAAGGCTCACCGCAAGACAACACTAGCCTGAACGCACACAGACAAGTCAGCAATTTGATGATGCACAGTTGGCGATACTGTTGCAAATATTCACCTTGAAGTTGGCGAAACCTTCAAGCTTGAACATGCACAGGTACTCAACGCGCTATAGCTCTACCGTGTGGCGCAGGTAGCGTTCGGCGCATTCACTGGCCTTAAACCCAGCCCACTCCAGTACAAGCTAACCAGCAGTGTGTCCACATCCCAGCCCACCTTGCAAGCATGCTGTTCGTCCAGCTCGCTCCGAAATGCACTTCGGTCCGCCATCGCTGTTTCCTCCCGCTGCCTGACCTGCTTCAAACAATTGAAGTTTCAATCTCTCCCAGGGATTTTGCAGCATGCCCCTCCTCACGCAGCTCCTTGAGCTGTGCCCGATGTCTATGCTCCGCTTGCTCCTGGTCCAGCATGTGTCCAACTCTTTACGGATCAATTGCACGTGTCACCAGTTGTTGCTGAAGTAGTAGTAGTAGTAGTAGTAGTAGTAGTTGCTATTAGTAGTAGTCGTCGTCGTAGTCGGGGTAGCGAGGGTTGGTGGCAGGTGTCGCTGGCGTGCGGCGGCGGTGCCGGTGGCTCGGCGTGGTGGACTGGTGGTCGCTCTCTGCTGCCAGGTAGTCGGAGAGGGCTGAAACCAGCTTGATTGGTAAACAATTACCAACGGCCTCGACCTCGAACAGCCGAGCCAATAGGGAATCCTTGGCACCGCTGCAGCATTGCAAAATATTGCAAATCACCAGGGCGTTAAATTTGGCGCTGCATCATCATCAGGTCTCAGGTCGTAACATGTTCCCGTCCGATATCAAAGGCTCTTTGCTTCGATTCTTGCACCTTTGCACCATAGACGCTCGCAAATTGAATCCCGTCCCTGGTATAACTGCCCTTTGTTCATCGCCTTACTGCTGTCCATGGTCTGGCTTGCAAAGTAAGAATGCAGCGGCAAGAGCACTGGAACATACAGGAGGGGTAGCAAAGTTACACGTGTTGTCCAGGAAGTCTCTCAGTCTTCTTACCCAGTTCCAAACCTCCCAAGTGTGTGGCAGAACGGTTGTTCAACAGCCCGACTGCTTTGGCACCTGCAGCTCAGCTGTCTGCAGCCTGCTCTGTAGCTCAGCGATCTCCTGTAGATGTATCATGGCCTGCAACACATGCGCAGGCAATGCACAGAGCCAGTCTTGGTTCTTTAGCAGCTGCCTCATCAGATGTAATTTGATAACAGATGCTCTGGTCGTGTCGTGTAGTGTTTGACGTACAAACAGAGCCTAGGGCCTGAAAGCTAGCTTGAGCAAATACGTGTGCAGGGGTCTCTGCTTCCACCAATCCTTCCACACTGTAGACGTATCAAGACGCGACCATCTTAAGAGCATTGCACAGAGCCTCGTGAGCTTCGCGTTCGACATCACTTTTGCCTTCGCGGTCCATATCTCGATGTTCCTCTCGCTCATTGTCGCACCCAAGGTCGCCTTTGTGGCCCGAAGCTTCCGAGCTTGCGGTCGCATCATCAAACACCTCCAAACTTTGCGGGTCGGCATCGCGGCTTGCTTTTTGCTTTTTGCTGACTGAGACAGACCGTTCTCCAAATCCTCTCCATCCAGCCGAGCTTGTGTCCTCTGACGTCTCCGAAGATTCGGCCTCTTCCGATGTTTGTGCCTGCAGCAAACCACCCTGGCACACGGCCTGAACTGCGATCCCTGACACGGAATGCTCAGTTGAGAAGTGATGATGCTCTATGACTTTGCTGGAGGCAGCCTGATCTTGCGCTGTGCGTTCCTGCCGAAAGTCCACTGGAATGCAAGAGATGCAGAAAAGCAAAACTCCTCGTGCACGCTATTGTCAGACCTTGATTTGCGCAACAGGTCAAGTGAGAGGTGCTGGGCAGCTCACCCCGCTTCACTGCTCTGCTGGGGTGCCCACAAGCCATGAAGCATATCTGGTACATTGCCTTGATGCAAAGGCGATCGGCTTGATTCGCTGGACAAGCCGTCAACATCACTCACCTGCCGGTACTGCGCTCTGGAAGCTCAAACGGCGTCTTGCATCCATGTCCAACACTGAAACTGCCTTGTCAGATTGGTCTGCTGGCAACACATTTTGCTGGTCATCCTGGACCCAACCGTGCCCGCACAACCAACTGGCTCTCAGACTCTCATCTCAACCTTGTGCAGCGCTTCACTCACGCCATCATCGCTACTTTCCAGGTCCGAGATTTCCTTCAGGAGATCGTGCACCTGATTTCAGGCGCAGCAGGATTGTCAGCCTTTCAGTTCACAGGAAGCGGCTGAGTCTGCCGCATCACCGTCAGACATGTCATTCTCCAGTCAGCATGGCTCATCAGACTTTTTCTGTTCACCTCTACTTTACGTTAAATGGAATGTTCGGCATTCAAGTTACAGACTACCTGACGCATGGCATTTGCAGGGCTCCTGGTGCCCGGCACTCGTGGTTGTGGTGCCTTCTTGGAGCTACAGCTATAAACGGCTGTCCTCGACTGAAGTTCTGATGTTCTGACATCATAAGCAAGCAGAAGACCCTGCGCTGTAACCGGCTACTGCCCCTAACTTTTTCCTGGACTCACAATATTCTCGCAGCATCCCGCGCCAGCTGAAACACAGCCATAAAAAGGAGAGCTGCCCTGTTGAGACGCATGTGCGGGCCACTGCTTGACAGAGGATCCGCAAGTCGCAGGCTCAGAAGAGGCTCATCGACCCGTGTTCTCCAAGCGCACGTCGTAGATCACGTGTTCACATTCTCAGTTTCACTGTTGACCCGCTGAGCCTCTCCCGATCCCATCTCAAAAGCAGAGCTACTACCTGGTCAAGGCATTTACTTCCCTGACCAGGAAGCAGAACCTCTGCAACCAAACTTTTAAAACTCCGGCAATCACATGACAACGTCGAAAGCGCAAACCCAACTTTTCAGCCAGTCAACCCCTTGTGAAAAAAGGCTAGTGCATTCCCTTCGGCACATCTGGCATGTTGCTCTCACATATCACGCGCTTGAGAATTGCGAGGTCAGCGTCAATTTTCTGCACCTTGGCGCTCACTCGCGTGCTCTGCTAAAATAACTAGGATGTTAAGAAGCCGTCATGATGCAAGAATGGCACCCCACTCCGCAGCAAGCGTACCATCTTCATGACCTGCATATCTGCCACCGGGACTTCCAACAGGAATATGTTCCTCAGCCAACAGTTGACTGGTAAACTTTCGCAAGCGCAAACCTCCAATCGCAGCAGAAGCTCAGCAGGCCTTCCGTAAATTCCTCACCTCAGATGCAGCTGCAGCCTCACTTGATGTCAAGGCGCTGCGATTTCTTCTCAGAGGCCACCCATGGCTTGCTCCCATGATGCTTACAAGGAGAGGCCTTGTGCAAAGCTACAAGAACCCTTCATGTTCGGACCCGCAGCTTGGACTTAGCTGTTTGAGGCTCTTTCAAGGGTTCCGCCTCCTCCCTCTGCTCTCCTCCCCTCCATTCCGCTTTTTCCACCCTCCCTGCCCCCAGGTCTGCCCTCAGAAAGCCTGCTTCGGATGGGTAGTTCAAGCCACGCCGAGGTGACGCTAATCACTCCAAAAAGGCACTGAACACCTGCAGGACCCACAGGCAAATTCAAGACAAACTCCGGGTCACGTGTGAGTATGCCAGACTTGTCCACATCCAGCTTTGTGAACAGCTCTGTCATGCCTTTCAAGCGGGCCAAGGAATGTGTAGTCTCTCGGGCTAAACTAAGAAAAATGTCTGCTTCCCATTGCGGTCTGCGGTGCTGTCGACAGAAGCCTTGTCTAAGATGTGTGGAGGCACAGCCACCTTCTTCTCAAATTCAGCTCGGTGAACCCTCAGTAGGCGGGAACTTTCAGACTGTCATGAATGGTGACCAGCAGTACGGAGACACAGGCAAGACAAGCCCTCGACTCCTCCATTACGATAACTTCGTTCTGATCCTGAGGCATAAGAATGACAGCCAGGAACATTTCAGCAGGATCACTGGTTGCTGAGAACCAAGAATCCTGATCGAGCTTTTTGAAGAGGTCAGAAATCTCGGTCAACATGTTTTTAGCGCTGGCGGTGAGGAGCTTCTGCTCTTCCCTTACATCTGCACCACTGTGCCAAGAAACCAAGCATGGGACGTTCGCAAGTAGGCAATCAAATGTGAAAGGCTCACTATGTTGCTGAGCAGCTCTCTGTCTTGGCGAGCATGCTCTAAGGCTCCCTCAACTATCACCGCTGTGACCTGAGCGCCAAATTTGTCGGGTGGACAAGCCACAGCTGACGTGATCGTCAAACAGCAAGCAACTTTCTGCACCTGGTGTAAAAAAAGGAGACATGACCACCAGAAAAGATCCTGACGTCACACGCATAATTTGGCTTGACCCCATTGCTTCTGCACCCTGGTCTGTGGAATGAAACGCATCAAACGTTAAGAGCCTTCATGCTGACCGCCTTATTGTCATTAGCAGGCAACCACGTTGTTTCCCAAAAGAAGTCTTTCAGCAAACGCACGTAGACAGGTTTGCGCTTCCGACCTCCCAAGGTGCATGCAATTGTAGTTTAACACAGGCGAGCGGAGACACTGATGTCCAGAGGTGTAGCTGTACGACGCCGTTCAAGCTTTCACACCTGAGTGCTAGGCCAAATTCATGAGCGAGATGGACACCTTGGCTCTTGCGACTCTGGCACAAACACATGACGCACGGGTATTAGAGAGCACCATTGCTTGAGTGTGAAAGCCATGCCGCGGTGATCATCAAGAGCATGAAGTACAATCCCAGCTCAGGCTTCTTCTTCATCAAGGGCAACTGAGTTTTGATTGGACTTTTGACCGCCAAGCAGATTCAACGAACATCTTCAACCGACATCTAATTCACCGAGCATCATAGATTGAAGCAATTGAGTCTTGGGTGACCTGACACCAGACTATGAGACCGCAGGATTGGGCTCTCACCCCGGGCCAACAACGCAGCAGCTCGCTTCTCAGGCAGTGGCAAACTGAGTCAGGGTGATCATTGTCACATAAAGTGAGTCTCAGATTTCAGGGTAGCTCAAAGAAAGCGCATGGTTCGCTATATTGAAATCCTGCCGCGCGAATAGGCTCGCGCGAATAGGCTCGCACTTGCAACATTGCACGCTTACAATCGCTTTGGGCCAAGTAGCCGAAGTGATTCACAAGGATTTGTGCGGTTTCGCTGTCGTTTTGGAGGTCCACATCTTTCCTGATAGCCTCGAGGCCTGGCAGCATGTTCCCAGAATGTCAGGGAAGCAAAAGATTGCTTGCTGCTCGACTGAGCGTGTGACCAAGCACGGCAAAGATGTAGATTACCTCATTCGACTCATGTCACCCATGAATGCTCCTATGCCTGCTGGTGTTTTACGCCAACATGCTTGTACAATGTGACCTTGACGCTCACACGCCAACAGAGAAACGCCCGCAGAAACGCAAGTGAGACATGACAGCATGCAAAGATCACAGCCGCTAGCAACCACAGCGGAAACAACAACATCAGCAACAACTACTGCATGAGCAAACAACGGACGCAGCAGAACAATAGCCAAACAACAACAGAAAGCAAGCACCCAGTAATCTCCCAACTTTGACAGCAAAGGAAAACTATGATAGTCAACAGAAATCCAGCGCAATGAAATGCCCGGTGAGAAGGAAACCAGACAACAACCAAGCAAGTCGTAATTGGAGACCAGCGATTACACCAACGACACACCAAACAAACAAGTCTCCCACCCGAGACTGAACACACGAACACCATCTTGTCGGGGACCAGTGAATGGACGACGAGTCTTGCAAAAATGGCACCATCGCACAGTTTCTTTCGCTCGGGTGCTGAGGGGAGTTACCTCCCCCGGCACGGTGTCTCCTTGTCTACCGACCTAGCAAACAATCGAGGGCAATGGGTGCAAACCAGTAGCGAGACAGAGAAGAGCCAGAGTGGAAAGCATTGTCTCACCTTGGCGTATCTTCGTTGTCCTATTCTTTCTGTGCACTTGATCAGGAGCAGCCGAGACACCAGAGGTAATCAGTCCGTACACCAACCGCCACACAGTACGAAGTTGCTTGATCCTAGTCATGCCAGGTTTCATGTCGCAAGTCTCGCTTGCAAACTTGTGAAGCTTGACTGTGATGCTCAGGATGGGGCATTTTGAATGCTCGGATGAGCCGCAGAAGCCGGATGGCCCTCAAGACTAGCACCTTCACTCAAGTTGGGGCTTGCATTAAAACTAGCCTGCTGCTGTAGCGCGGTCAGCAACATGCAGGACTCACTATGAGCCCATACCTATCCAGCACTTGTCCCCATCTCTTAGGGAAGGGAAAGCAATCAGAAGGGACGGCATGCGTTGGGTAGTTTGAGGCACTGAACTGTCGCAAGCTACCTGTCACACTGCCCGACCTGCTGCATCGCATCTGACATTGCCTGCGAAAAGCTGGCAACAATTTGGCCCACGAAAGTGACAACCACCAGGGCAAAGTCAAACTGGAACCAGCGATCTTGGAAGCACTTCCTTGGGAGCTTCTTCTAATCAAAGCGCCGTCATGTTGACACGGCTTCCGAAGAAGGCACTAGCAATTCGCTTGCAATATCACACGCGGTACAAGCAACAGCTACCGTTTGCAGTCTTACTAGTACAATTAGCACAACTTGCTACAGCTTGCATGTGGCACGGCGGGCAGCTAGCATCCGAGCCACCATCCCTTTGCGATGAGCCGGATCACAATTTCCTCAAGGTGGACATGCTTTGGTCGCGACAAGGCTTGCTGACTGTGATGTTGGCATGCAAAGTATTATTCCTGTTGCACTATGTGCGTCCACAGCGCGAGTGTGTAGATGGTAAGAAAGGTGATCTCAAGAGGCCTGGAGATCTCGCTCGTCAAGTCTCCGAAACGAGGCCATGCCAAGCTAGTGCCTTGCCCAGCTCTCGGTGTCGGCGGTCAAGGACAATTCAGACTCAACGCCAATCAGGATGGAGTTCACCTCAAAAATTGCCAGCTCAAAGCAGGCTATGTTTAAACACAGATGATCAAATGCAGATCAAGAAGCCACAATCACGATGCAAACCACGTACTCGAACCGCTGCCCAATTAAGCCCTTCTCATCAACCAGCCTCCTGTTTGGGAGGCACCACTCATTGGACGTAAGCAGCTGTGAATTGTGATCCCGACACCAACTTGAGCAGGCAAAAGGCAGGCTCGCGCTAGTGTACAGAGACTTCCTTCAATATGGAAGCCTTCGAGCCCACAGAAAGTACGCCAACCAGAACAGCAATGGGTACAAGCGGCTTGGTGACCTACACCTTAAGCCCAACCTTTGATGTGGTGGTCTCTGTTTGAAAAATGCACCACGATTCCAATGATCAAACTGTTCCGCTTAGACTCCGGATAACCTTCGGCGCATGGCATTATGTTCAACGATCTGAACTGCATGGCTCGTCCTGCACCAACTGCGAATGAAATTCCAGAAGCCAAATTTCAGCGTTGGAAGCTCCACCGTGGGAGTTTGCAGTTGGTTCTGCAGCTTGGAAAGAAGTGTCCCCCCTGCCATGTCCCGGTCCGATGACCTCAGCCGCAAGTCAACTTACGCTGCGCTACCACGTGCAAGTCCTCAAGTATTTGCCCTCTTCTTCGCAATTGAGCGTACTTGATCAGTTTGGAATCAGCAAGGCATGGTATCTGACTATAGATGCCACAGCCTGCTCCGGAGAACCAAAAACCTGCCTCTGCTCAAGGTACTCACAGTCACGGGCACTTGCGTTCAATTTGGCCAGCAGCAGAAGCTCTGACCCAAGGACCAAAGCACAAAGTGCAAGCTCAAGGGTGTCTCACAGAGTATGTGCCGTGTGGCGAACACCAGCTAGAAGCACAAGCACCCTGAGAGCCCTTGTAAGCACCCTGACATGACATATCAGATACATCAGTGAGTCGACCGCAGGAATTTAACACAGTGCCCGGAAGCTGGCATCAATGCAACTGAGAAGTCTGCTGCTGGCTCGCAAGTTCCACCGGTGTCTTGTCCTGGTCAGGGCCAATCAGGGACACGCAAACCAGCAGCGCCCTGGTCCAATTGTGGCTGAGAGGCCGTTTCCACCGGAACTGCCTCAGCTGACAGATTCATGCTTTGCACACTCTCCCACCACTTGATTCTGATGCACTACAGTACCACACAACGCTTATGCATCATACAGTATCATACAAGGAGTTTATCATCCTTGTTGCGGACAAGGTGCGCTGAGTTCGGTGGGATGACGCTTTGAAGGTGAAGCCTGCCCATCTGGGGCTGGCGGATCCTTGGTCGCGCACCAATCCCCAATGCACTAGCAGTCTGCCATGCAGGCCTTTTGCAGACCCGCTGCGAGGAGCACGGCGCGACAGTCGTCGGAAAATCTCCCATTTGTCTTGGGGTATTCGGTAAGCTAGTATGAGCTGGAGCCCTCACAGGGCTGTCTCTGCATGGGGCGGCGGTACGTACCACATGCAGTCAAGGTTCAAAAGCCTGGTCATGGCCATCCACCGGGAGGTCAGAAACCTGATCAAAAAATGAGAAACAGACCAGCTGCAAACGCACGTTTCACAGTGCGCGGCCTGTACCTCATTTATATTCTGGACTTCCAGCTTCAATGCGAGATCATCAAGCGCGTACCTCTCTCAGTCTCTTACAAGCAGCCACACAGCCAACAGCACGCTTGGCGTCTACCAGCTTCTTCCACCCGACTCCCCGACTCCCCGAATCCCCGCTACAACCGCACCTCGCAGTTTGAACTTGGTCGTCCAAATCCTTCATTGCTACCTGCTAAGCATGACTGCAAGCACGGGTCAGTTGCGGTCTGCCTATCATGCACCTCCATGGCACTCTGATGCATTCTGACTGCGTCCATCATCTGCACCTTCCTGGTTAGCCTTATTTGCAGCTGTATCTATGGCCATGGCAGCGCCAAAGTGTGCTCAAAAGCACTATGCCACGGCGCTCTTCTCCGATTAAGGGGATGATGCGCCTAAGCCTAAGCCTAGGAGCATCTCACGCAGAGTCTTGATATCCTGCACGATGGCCATGTCCGCGCTGATGGACGGTCGCCTTGGCCCCGTTGTGGTGTTCAGCATTGCGGGACAATCCGTTTCCATGGGCAACCTTTGCCATCATGCGCCATACTCAAGGCAAGGCACTCCGGGGTCTCCACTTCGGCGGCATGGAACGGACCACATACCAAGCAGGAGCTCATGTGCCTGCTCTGAAAACACGGTGCAAACTAAACTGTTCTCCTTGATCCTGCGGCAGCAGAAACGCACTAGCTCTGGCATTGCACCTTACACACGCTGCATGACAGTCATATGCAACAAAACGCTTTCGCCGACGGTGCTAACCAGCTGCATTCTCTAGTCCAGCTGCCAGCCTAGGGGCCTACAAAAGCACCGCAGTGGCGCGAGCTCGCATCATCTGGTCAAGTAATTACAGCAAAGCATTAGCAAGCATGACTTACATGCTAGCTGTGCGATTGCCTTTGTCGATGCAAGTCTATCTCCGCAGGTCAACGCGGGAGGTCCACCTACCCATCATGATTTGGAAGCGTGCTTCGGCGTCATCCCCTAGCATGACAGCGCTGAGGTGGCGTCGTCTTTGACTATCCAAGAAACGAATGATATGAGCGCCCGTTTGCTCTGCTTCCTCCAGCTCAATGGCGACGATTGCCTCTGCATCCAGCTTTAGCTGGAATGTGCCGTCCTGTGCCCGCAGTACTAGAACGGGCTTGCCCTTAGGCGAGTGGCCGATTGAGATAACGGCACGGCCACCCCGCAAGTCTGCATTTGCCTCCATAATTGCCAAGCCATTGACAAAGTAACGACAGGGCGTTAGCTGCGCCATTTCATACAGGAACTCTCCCAAGTACTCAGCTCCACCTGCAGGTTTTCTGCGGTCCTCTGGCGTTAGCTTCCCCCATGAGCGGTCAGCAGCCCGGCGTACAAGAGAACCTGTGTTGCGAGGGTGACGGCCGGCGGTTCCAGCAAAAGTCGACGTCCACGACGTTGAGCAAACCAGCGCTAACATGATACACAGCACAGCACGTGCTGGTATGATGGCGCTGCCCATGGCGGAAGCTAGGCTACTCTTGACGATGACGTGCTCAGAACACACTTTCTCACACAAATCAGCTGCGAGTTCCAAACACGGGCTCACATGGATTTTGGTGACCTCTCATAGCATGCAATCGCTGCGAGTTGGCATGGCGGGTACCAGGATGCTGCACGGTGCGGCGGGTGCGAGGGTAGATGTTACTGCACTGTATAGCTCAGCGCGGAAAAACATGTTCTCAATCAGCAACATTGAAACCTTCGCGCCGTGTTTTCTGCCCATCCGTTTGCAGCTTCAAGCTACCTGAGATGAGACAGCTGAGCCTTCTACACTCCATGAGACATTGCAGACTGCAACGGTGCAGCTCGTTAAGGTCCGAACTAATGGCGCACGCCTTTTTCGAGCAGTTCGGGGCCGCTGGCGCGCCAACACCTTTTGCACGGTACAGCTTCCCATTCTCATTTTCTGACAAGCCGTCCTGAAAGTAGCAAGGTTCAGCCTCGTCCACCTCAAGCACACGAACTCGATGGACTCCCCAGCGGACCAGACGTGGCAAACTAAGCCTCAAGGCTAAGAATGCCAATCAATTGCCAGGACCGGGCCTCTTCACTCTCAGGCGCGCACCAGTCCAGTTTCTCAGCTTTCTCAGCCACAGGTTGCTGGGATTGAAAATCTCCCTGAGCAAGATCATAACCGCATGCATCTGCATGAATATGAAAATGAGAATCTGCGTGAAAGCACGCACGCAAGGGCAAACCGTTGCAGAAGCACTGGGCTATTAGTCCGCACGAGGCAGACTGCACGGAAGAATGCTTGGCGAGACAAGGCGTAAAGACGTAGCATACCGCCTTCAGCAAGCATTCGGTCTGCTGCAATTCCAACGACGCAGTCGCTGCCATCTGAGCATCTTCAGCATCCTCGACTTTCTGCAGAATGTGCCTGGGCTTCGTAGCTGCAGCAAATGCTCCCAAACACTGCCAAGCCTCAGCTCTACTTAAGCCATGTGTACTGGGAAGAGTGTGCATGTTCATCCGCTGTAGTCGGGACTTTCCAACGGGCTAAGACGGACACTGCTCAGAAAGACACAGCAGTCTCAAAAAGGTCATGCCTGTTTCCACCTTCACGCCTAGATTTGCTGGCGGAAATTTATCATGATGCCATTCCCCCACCCCCATTCGGGGGGGAGGGATAATAGGAATAATTCCAATTTCCGGGTTTTCAAATGGACGTGGGGGTGACCCCCCCTCGTCCGAATAGAGGCTGCGTACGAATGCGATACTCCAGTATATAATATGGCAGCACCATTTTTTGGGTAGAGTATGCAACGCCCCTTCCAAGTCATGTCGTGCCCCTGCAGCGCTGCGCTTGCATCACGGTCCCCTGGTTCTTCCTGTTTTGGCTTTGCGGCTGCCGATGCTCTCGGTCTACAAGAGCCCAGACAGGTCCAACGTGTCCATTCAGTGACAGAGTACGAAATGCACCCTCTAACCAGGTCCTACGCCATATCCCACGTGCTGGGTGCAGCTTATGCACGGCGTAGCCCCTGCTTTTCTTCCTATTTTGGCTGGGTGCCCTACAATGGATGGAGGAAATCTTGC
>CAJNIZ010016825.1:37456-72730 GCA_905231905.1 Symbiodinium pilosum
TGCACCACCTACATAGTAGGCATCTGCTATGACGTGACGCATCCCCTTTTTGACATTGACACCTGTTCTGTCTGAAGCGGTGCAAAATTTCCTTCCTTGGAACAAACTTGTCTGGAGGCTTTCAATGAGTAGGTCTATAGGGGGTACGACATGTCGTGCGCGTGGGGCGCTGCTGACGCACCACGCAGCTTTCCATGTCGCCAAGTAACACAAATCCCTCACAGTGAAGAAGCAAGACCGCTGTAATAGGAAGAAATTCAACATAAACCTACCATGATGATAGATTTCCTCCTAAGCTGAACTTCCCCCCGCCCGTCCGTTTAGACCAATAGGAAATAGGAAGAAAACGCCGTATCGTCCCCCCGCCCCCACGAAAACAAGAGACAGGTGGGGGGGAGGGGGGGTGGAAATCATGCCCCATCTTTGCAGCCTCCTGTGGTGAACTGTACAGTCCGCTTCTGTGAGGTTGGTGGCTGCAAGCCTTTGGCCTTCTCTCCTTGTTGCACGCTCGGGCTTCTGCAAAAGCCTACGACCGGCTACGGCTAAGATGTTTGATCCAGGGCGAGGACAATGCTGCCTGTCACACTGCTTAATTCCCAGCATCTGTGCCCACGTGCTGTTTGCTCCTCCAATGAGATTTAGGCAAAAGTGGCCCCTCCTGATATTCCGCACTCCTTGCGTGGCAGATCATGGCACCTGCAAGATTCGGATGCGTCAGAAGCAGTGCGAGGCTGAACGGCCCTGCACGCGGGCCTGCTTCAAAGCAGGCAAGCGAACAAATGCCATGCCAGAAACATGAAGAATTGCAAGGAGAAGATCCTGATCTAAGAGTTAGAGATGGAGCTGGAGTTTCATATATAGATGAGGCACTCGAATTCGGATATGCTCGTCGGCTGCTCCACCGCAGTGCCTCACCGACATGATCGGAAAGCACAGTACGCCGCCGCACACACACGAGGGCCAGACCTGAAATGGCTAAGACAGTGCCGTTGCATGCGTCAGTGGGGGTATCGACATCGCTTGGCAGCACAGCATCGGAAGCTGCAGCATCTGCCTTGCCATGTCGCCAAATGCTTCTTTCATCGCTGCTGTAAGAGTGTGGGAGTATGACAACCCAGCATTCCGAAACTCTTCAAGCTTGGCACATGATGCACTTCAGGTTTCTGGCCGTCTTGCAGCATGGCACGCACCTGCACTGGGAATCAGCCGTTCCCCTTGTGATGGACGCGCTACCTAAAAGCCCAAGCCATTGAGGTCGAGCCAGGACAACTCCAGGAAAACTGGCTATGCAACAGTGATGTTCCTCAGCCTCTTGGGCGGTCCAGGTGACCCCGGTGGCTCTGGGGCGCGATGCAACTTCGTCGGTACAAGCCTCTTGCGCAGAGCCACCTAGCGCACTTAGTCATTGCCAGTAGGTGGCACAACTGCTGTACCAGACAATCTCGGGCAGCCTTGATGGAGGCTTTCGAGTTCGTCCGTCGTAAAGCGGCCCTGGTCCACAACCATGTCATCAAGCTCCCGCTTCCTCACGGCATGCAAATGCTTTATGAAACAGCTGCCTAGGATTTGCCGCATGCAGGCGAGGCACTGCAGTTGCCTCCGCCATATGTTCTCCTAAGGCAACATGATCCAAAGCGTGCCAGTTTGACCCTTGCGCAAGACAAACATTATCATTGCAACGCGCATGTCCTCAATCGTATGTTCACTGACTAGGCGATAGATGTGGACCTCCCGAGTCTGGCCAATGCGGTGTGCTCGATCCGTGGCCTCCCACAGGGTTTCACCGCAAGTCACCATGCAAACACCCGCTTTGATGGCAGGCCTGTCTGTCCATTGCTGGATTCCAGTCGGAATCGTAGAAAATGACCTGTGCGGGCTTGAGCCACGTCCTGCTTACTGTGCAAAGCTGTCCCGACAAGGTGCAGTGTTTGCACTCGTCAGGTTGATGCCCACACCTCCAGCCTGCACGGATGCACAGATAAGCTCGGTTAAGCAGCCCGTGGCCAGGTGAGATTCAGTCAAGTGACACGGGTCGAGCAGATGAACAAGAAAATCCGCTCCTTATTGAAAGCTGCACAGCTTAAAACTCAACGTGCTCACCATGTCTCAATCTACCCTTCCAGGGCTCGTCATCATTGAACCGATCAACCAACTCCTGCCGTCGGTCCACCTGAACGTCACAAAGCAACTGCTTCGTGAACCGTTCCTGCTGCCCTGCCTTGACGCTCGAGTCCATTCGAACATACGTGAAGCTGTGGTGGCAGACCTCGTTGGCTTGCAAAGCTGCGGGTCTGCTGCACAGGTGGTAGTGGTGTACATATGTGCACTGAGGCACGAAAGTTTCGAGAACATCCAGCATCTTGCTGAACTGAGTAAAGATGATGCCTGCCGATGCGATGTCAAACAATTTTGGGGAGCGCAAGTCAGCGTGGTCAGCACTTTCTGGCCAGTTGCACTTGTCACCATTTCTCTTGAACTCCTTGAGCATCGCGGCCTGAATCACAAAGTGTGCTTCGGCTGAATTCGTTGCAGCGCGTGCATGCTTCAAACCGTGTGCCGGAGGCAAACTAAGGAGAAGACCAGCTTTCTCAACTTGCCGCAATCAGATTCTAGGTGATGCCTGAGTTGCAGACGTGTAAGGCGCGCACGGACAAGCGAGCATGCGTTCACCATGCGGAGCCGAGTGTGTTAAAAAAAAACAAGCGGGACTGTGGTGGTGCTCATACAGCCTGTGTAAGTCATGCTTTGGAGAGTTTAAGAAGGTGCCAACTATGTGCCACAACCCATCCTTCCATTGAAGCTCAGCTGAGGTCCTAGCACAGAAAAGCACGACTTCTGAATTAGAGCCCAAATGCACGGTGACTCCAATGTGTGGGCCAAAAACTAAACTTGGGTGTTGTTGATATATCATCCCATCAATTTGCTGTTTTGAGAGCTGTGGCCTCAAAAACTGGCCTCAGCCACATCCTCTGCCCCATCCTTTACTGAGCCAAGCTTATGCCCAAAGCAATCAAAGAATGTCTGAAGTGAACACAACAAGTCTGTCCTTCCCAATGATCCAAGTTTTCCCAGCCGTATACCCACATCCCAACATGCCTAGAGTTCTTGCAAAATGTCTACCTAATGCATTCAAGTCTTTCATGTCGCGGCTTGCCCAGCTCTATTTCCCCAATCTGCCGTGGCTGAGGTGCCGATCTCATTCACTGCCGCTTCTCAAACATCAAAAGGAGTGTGAGGAATGCTTTTGTGAATTTGAGGGCACGCTGGGCTGGAGCCAGGAGTGCCAGGTGCATTGGCAGGTTGGGGCTTGAGAATTGAGGCCTAGGAGGAAAATTGGGAGCAATATAGGGTATGCAAGGTAAGACACCTTAAATGATAGAGAACGGTATAAAGAACAGGAGAATGAGAACAACATGAGGACGATTGGGTATTGGGTGCAGGGTGGTGGAATTTGTAGAGGAAGTTGTAACCTCGGGTGCATCAAGTGCATGGTGAATACGAGGCCAACTCGGCAATGTGGGTGAGGTTGGCAGCGTTCGGAATATTAGAATACCATGGAGTTCAAAAACTTGCCAGAGTTCTTTATGATTGGAAACCTATGGACGCAGGGCACACTAGGAATGTTTGCAATGTTAGACATATGAGAGTATTCTGAATATTCGGCGAGCGAGTCATATTCTGGATATTGCGAATGTTTGCAATGTTAGACATATTCGGCGAGCGAGTCATATTCTGGATATTGCGAACGTTGGGAAAAACACGTTTATCCAGGAGAGAATCATCCCACCATCAAGGAATTTCAGACTATAGAAAACAGGAACCTTGTCGATGGGTTGAAGACAGTATGAATTTGGTTCTTGAGGACCAGTTTGCCAAATGAGGCTCGTTGAAATCATTAATCATACTTAGTGCTTGCCGATTACATGAAAGAATACGACATTAGGACCAGTAGGAATATTGGGAACAGTGGGATGAGCAAGACTCTACCTTTGTAAAGACTGGCTAGCACATGCATGTCCGCGACAAACGAACTTCAGTAGCTGTTGAATTTGGCCAACCTATGTCGAAGTAGTACACCAAAGTACTGCTTCTTTGCAAAGGCCGAAACAGTTCCCGTTTCAAAAAAGCTTTGAATGATTGCGATCTGGACTCCAAACTGCGCCAAGAAGTGGCTGCTGCAACCGGGGCGGTGTCAGTCCTGGAATTAGAATGCAGTCCCAGCTGCTTCTCGGGCAAGTGGCACTGCAAGCGCCCTGCAAGAGCCTCGGACTTGTAGCCACATGGAAATGACGACATGGTACCAAATTGTGCAACGTTTTCAGCTTTGAAAGTCGCGCTTACACAACAGACTGCCAATCAACACGCAATGGCATCATGATGCGGGGGTAGTAAGTCCTGACATTGCTGACTAGTTCGAGATACGCCAAAAAGGAAAGTCTTATACCTCGTTCATCTGTTTCCTCAGTGCCGAAAGGACGAAAGCTCGATGACTCGAAGGAATCGCAGTTCCCAATCTCTGTTGCCGGCTGCTGTGGCCTCTTCGCCTGCAGCCCTGCCGCCCTTCCGGGCAGTCGCAGGGCCTGAACATCTCGTCACTATCAGCCAGCATGGCCAACTCCAAGATTCAACCGTCCACCCTTTCGACAGCTACCAACATCCGATTGGCCAGCCTAGCTACTCGTCATGCGCCGCGGGCCTTCGCGTGTGGCCCCAGTTTGCGGCGTGTGCGCGCCAGGAGCGCTCCGCAGCCACTCTTGCAGGGCAATTGGGGTTACACACAAGTCATCATGTTCTGTTTACGTCACTGTGGCAAATCTGGCGCCATCATGTAAAGTGCACCGTTGCCACGACCAGACCTAGGCAGCAAAAAGGCAAGCGCTTCAGACCTAATCAACTAGCTAGCATTAATCGTTGGGATTGTGAACCATTGGCTTTTCAACTCGTCTCAATTTAGGCCCTAGGCTTTACAAGACCTGTCCAGGCACGTGAGGCCGGCGGCGCTCTTGAGCTTGACCCGGAAGCGCACGAAGCTCCAGGCCTGAAGTGCTATGAAGCCGCCGAATGCCTGCATCGTGGCCTGCTGCGCGGCTGTGGATGCCCTCCCACTCTGCAAAACGCGGAAGAAGTCTCCCAACTTGAGCAAGGATCAGCGGATCCGTCTCGCGCACTAGCACTGAAAGACAAGTGTAGCGCCCGTCAACGACTGTAGGGTATCCAGTTCGCAGGAGATGTGTGCGAATCTGGTGATTCCTGCCTGTAGGGTCAAAAATGCCTCAAGGAGAGAAAACCTAGACCATTCTGGACGAGAAAACACAGATCACTTGGGACGAGTGCGAACGGGTTCTTGCGTTTCAGGATGTAGGGCTGTTTAGGGTTAAGAAGTCTTGTAGCTTTTTAGTCGTTTAGGGTTGCAAGGGTTTATGGCTTTAATGGTTTAGGGTTTTTGCGTGCAAAAGGTTTGGGGTTGTAAGCTTTAGGCTTAGGCTTTAGGGTTCTTAGGGTTTCAGGTTCTTTGGGTTTCTAAGGCTTAGGGTTTTAGGGTTTGGGCTGTTTGTGGGCTAGGGCTTTTAGGAGTTTAGGGTTCTCAGGGTTGAGGGTCCTTAGGGTTGAGGGTTTTTATGATTTAAGGTATTTGGGGTTTAGGAATTTCTTTGGGGTTAGGATCCTTAGTAACTTAGGGTTCAGGATTTTTGGGGTTGAGGGCTTTTCTGAGGCTTAGTCAAGGGTGTTTAAGGTTTTTTGGGGCTTTGGATCTTTAGGGTTTTATGTTGGGGGGTCTCTAGGGGAACGGGGTCTTCAGGGTTTAGGCGCGGAATGGTCTTTAAGGTCAAAGGTTGGGGGTCTTTAAGGTTTTGGGACTTCAAAATTATTACGGTGCAGGGGTTAGGATCTTTAGCGTTGAGGGTTTACGGCCCCTAATATGTTTATGTTTAAAAGGCTTAGGTTTTTGGGCTTAGAGCGTTTAGGGTTAAGAATTTCAGGCGCCTAGGGTTTTCAAGGTTCAGGGTTTTAGCGCTGCGGGATGTCTAGGGTCTGGGGCTTTTAGGGTTTAGGGCGCTCAGGATTTAGGAGTTGTTTTTTCGAGCGTTTTCTCCAACGGCTCAGGCAGGCCCTTGGGGGGTGCTTGGTTTAGCACGGCCCAGAACGAAATCACCTTAGTCCTACCCTCGTGGAAACAAAAAATCAGCCTTTCAGGCATATCCCTTCAAGGCCACAATCAAGACCCAGCTTCCAGGTCCTTGTTCAGATTGTGAGCTGCTAAGCCCCCAACTAACATCCTTTTGCTGCAGACTCTAAGCCCCGCGCTTCAGACACTTCTCGATTTGTGCTCATGCTTCGCATGTGCACGCACTGCACAGACACTCAAAAGCTCATGGGTCCGTTTAGTCTTACCCACCCCCTTTTAAACCCATGAGCCGGGACTTTTCCTTTGCTCCTCTACGTAGTTCTCTCTCTCTAACCTTCCATTCTAGAGACCGGTTCTCTTTCACAACCACGTACTCGCCCTGCTTGAAGACGAACCGAAGGAAGCTCGGATCTGCTGTTGTCTTGGTCAAACAATCTGCAATCCTCTGCTTGGTATCCACCCAGATCAGCGTCAAGTTGTTGCTTCTGATGTCGCGCCTTACAAGTAGCATATCGATTGCCATGCGTTTGTCCTTGACAACGATGCCGTCTCCGTGCGTATGGTCATAGATCGGCTTATTGTCGATCGTCACCACAGCATGGATCTTCTCACGCAGCTGTTTGTCGGAATTTGTCGGTCTCAAGGGTGTAGTCCTGATGGAGTGCTTCGGCCATGAGCGATCTGAGCCAGTCACACTCGGCTATCCCTCTCGCTAAGGACACCAACTCAGAGCCAAGAGTTGATTGCGTATGCTGCTCAAGCTTGAAGGATCTCCATCTCAGTGGGCTAACTTTTGCCCACTTCTCGTGCTCCAGCTTCTGCTCGCCGAAGAGGATCACATGACCTGCCTGGCTTCGCAGATCTCCGGCGTTGGACCATGAAGCATCAGTGGCCAGAAGAAAGGTCCCCTCATCAAGGGGAATGCTATGGAAAACTATGGACATGGCAGCGTGGTCACGAATCACACCTACAAGCTTGTTGGCTTCAATCAGATCAGCAATGGTGGCTTTGCTCACTCGCTGTTGCAACACAGCATTCATGGCAGCAATGTCAGGCCTGGTGCTAGACACAAGCCAGTTGGCAGCCCCTAGGATCCCTCTGAACAACGTGAGCTCTCTGGGCGTCAATGCAGAGTCTTTCTGCCTACGCCTCTCCTTGCTGATATGAACACTTTGGACTTGGCCAGCATACTCTTCTTGATCACACACAATGGAATAGTCTTCCCTCTGTCGCAGCCTTCTGCCCAAGAACTTGGCTTCTCCCTGAACCCAGTGTTTGAAGGGAAATCGAGATCGCAAGGCAGTCAAAACAGTGTCTTGAAACTCTCTAGACTCCCCCATAATAAGGTCATCGACGTGGAAGGCGCAAATTCCTTGCAACCTCCCACCCTGATACCAATAATAGCAGCAAGGGTCCAACAAGGATCCTTTCATGCCCAGCTTTTCGAGTTCACCAGACAAATATATCCACCACTGGCGGGGAGCCTCAAAGAGGCCGTAAACATACTTACAGACCTCAACCACAATGTCGGAATCAACCCCCGGCACCCCTTCACTGGGGAGTTTGACGTAAACTTTGCCACTCGGCCTTTTGATTCCATGCCCCTGCAGAAAGGCGCCCTCGATGTCGGCTACATTAAGCCGCCATCGATTAGATGCAATTATCTGCAGCACAATGCTCAAGGCATCAGCTCTCCAACGTGGGTGATTGTCTCTCCACCTCCAAGATGGCAGGGTCCTTGTACCCTTTTATGCACCATCGACACTTGATTTCAGTTTGTTGTGGATCCTCAGGATCCTCCCTTCGAGTGTACACAAACCTAGACTCAAGCATATCTTTGGGATCGATGGTGGCACGCAACTTCCGTGCGTCCTCCCCGACGTGGGCCTTGATTGACTTGGTCCTGAGCAGCTTCTGCCATTCCTTGACCATGCCTTTTTCTTTCTGTCCCCACTCCTTGGTCGTCATGTCTTTCGGATTGACTTCAGACCTCCCTTTCTGCGCCAGATACACATCCAAGGAAAGCCCCTTTTCCACCAGGAAAGCTTCGAGCACATCATCGTCGTCCTCATCGGGCACTGGTATTGTCAAGGGTGTTCTTGGAACGCGTGTCTGACCCACATCCAGGATCTCGACGCTCCTATGAAGAGCCCTTTGGAGGTCCGTCTGAGAGGTTGAAGGCCCGCCTGGCTGGAGTGGAACGTCACTGGGGGAGCTGCGTCTCGTGAGATGTCTTCCCACGGGACCATATGACAGTGGAGTGTCACTCGGTCATGCAGTATGTGGCTCATCTGACACCGTGACATTGGATGCCCTCCTCGAACTTGCTTCAGGCAGCCCAGGAGCTTGAGATGAGGCTCCTGAGTCTCCATACCCTCGCTTCCACTCATGCCTTCTTCAGGTATGGGCTCAAGCGCGGCATCATTTGGTGATGGTTCATAGCCAGCCATTTCGTCCTCCTCTTCGGAAGTTGTATGATCCAGCTTCCTTTTGCGGCTCTGTTGGTCCGCGTCGTGCTCATCACCTCCACGTTCACCATCATCCACTGGATCGTCAACGTCTTCAGGAGGGAACGGCTCATTTGAGATGTCCGTACACCTGGGAGCCCTGACTCCCTCTTTGCTCACCAGATCTGGGCTAACCATGCGAATCGCCTCTTCGCCTCTTCCTGACCCACACATTATTAGTTTTCCTCAGCTGCTCCGGCGCACACTTGAGCACTTTGGTGCCCACAGCGACCCACAGCCGAGAGTCGCCATGCTTGCCGATGATCACTCCTGGTCCGTACCAGCGACCAACTGCGCCATCACGAGGGTATTTTCTCCAATAGTACACATAGTCGCCGAACTCGAATGGCCCGCGATGTGGTCGGCTGCGCCTGTCTAAGGCCGTCTGACCTTCTCATCTTCATCTAGGCGCACAAAGGCTCTACGCGCTGCTTGGCGCATCTCCATGGATCTCAACACACCGTCCATGCCATGCACAACAGCACTATTATGCACAACACCAAGCGTATCTTCAACACTGCCAGGCAATCTGAGATCACAACCAAACACATGTTGGTACGGCGCATGACCATGTTTCCTACTCATGGAGTTTTTGGCATGGTTGATGTGATCGATAAGCTCGTTCACCTCAGCTTTGTTCCGAGGATGAGTTTCTTCGAAGGCCTTGCTAAACATGTTCTTCCAAGTCCCCCCGCGCCTCTCAGTCACTCCCGCCTGCCACGGCGCATACGCCGCAATGCGATCACTGTAACTCCCATCCATCTCCAACCCTTCTTGCATGGCACCCTCAAACTCAGCGCCATTGTCAGTGAGAATCCTTTTGGGACACCCACACCAACGTTTCGATGACTGGCGATAGCACTTACGAACCCGCTCAGCAGTTTTGCCTTTCCATAGCGGCGCACATCTTTGCAGCCCCGTCCCCGCATCATAAATGTTAAGCGTGCGCAACTTCTTAGACTGATAAATGGGCAGCTCAAACGTGTCCAAGTTCACTTGTTCATTCAGCTGCTGGGCTCGACGGGATTTGGCAACAGGTCTAGAGGGAGGAGCCTTACGAGTCTCGCACAAGCTGCACTTCAAGTCCTTAGCAAATTTGAGAGCCTTTTCACTAGCCCCCGCCGACTTAAGCATGCTCTGGCTTCCATGTTTCTGTACATGGCCGACCCTTCGCCAATGACATGAAGGCCTTTCGATGCTTCCTTCGTGTCTTCCTGTTGACCTTCACCGCCACAGCACCTCCACAATCATCCTGACACGGTCGGGATCTCGATGACAGCGATTTGCCTGCGTCTTCTTCTGGCGCGCGTCCTTCTCAATCATGTCCTGAACCATGTTCTGCCAGCGCTTCACCATTCTGGGATTCTCGTCGACTCGGATCCAGGCATCGGTCTCCGTCTCCATCGGCCCGGATGTGGATGACTTGGCTGGACTCTGTCGCTTGCGTGGACTTGTCCCTGGCGACATCTCCTTGGCAACCTTCGGCACCACGTTCTCCTGCGCAAGCTTCTCCATGGCGAGCCTGTTGTACTTCTTCGCGTCCCGATGGGCAATGTATACCTTGAGCTGCATGAGGCCGTCCGTCGTGGACTCCGTGGTCGGCCGCGAGAGTACTACCCAGCCCACATAGGATTTGTCCCCGCAGTAGATCTGACTGAGAGTCATCTTGCCCATGTACTTTCCCACTTGCATGCTCACACATCCTTTGACACCAATGTCGTTGCCGTCGGAGTCCATGTCGGCCGCCTTGTCGAGAGCTCGGACTCCCCCCACAATCTCCTCGGCCGCCTCCTTGAGGTCGCCCTTCACCACGGCTGGGCGGATGGACATCATTACGAGGAACCTGGTGAGGTAAAGGAGGGGGAGGTACAATGCTCTCTTGACATGTGACAGCTGAGGTGTCACTGTTGCATGGTTGCTCCAACTTGCTGATGTCAAACCCTGGCACTAGACGAGCTTGACCTTGTACGTCTGACTCCAAGCACAGAGTAGCTAGGTTCTTATCCATGATGTTGCCGACCTTCCTCTACATTCACCGCCTCAAACATCGGAATGCCGTAGTGCCCCCTATTGGTTTCACGCAACACGACAGTCTCCCCAACGTGGCGGAAGTGGCACTGGTCTCTAGACATATCCATAACAGCACCTAAGCTACGTAACAACTCTTTACTGAGGAGCAAAGGAGTCCTACTGCCGTGCCCATTGAGCACGGACGCCTTTACACAAATGACTTTACTTCCTATCTTTGCAGGTATTATCGCAACCTCCTCACTTTCAAGCGCCCCACTATTACCGAATCTGAACCGATTACGGCACTTAACACGCTTAACCCTCAACCCCAGACCCAGGATGTACTCTCCAACAAGCATAGGTCTGCAAGCAGTGTCTGGCACTCCACACCTAGCAAGAGCTGGGTCAAAATCTACATTGCTATCATGCGCATCAGAGCTCAGTACGTCTTGAAGTACATCTCGCTGACAAAAAACTTCGGGCGCGGGGCTTCGAGTCTCAACCTGGATGTCCGCTGGTGCCTCGCTCCATCGGGCTTCACGTTCCCACCTGCCATGGCCTGCTGAGCGCCACTGGTAAGGACGCTGCCGATTGCCGGTGGAATGACTGTCGGCAAATCCTGGGTTGCCAACGTCCGTGGCCAACCTCTTCTCCCATGCCTGCTTCTTGCTAGAGAACCGCTGGAGCAGCTCCTTCACCTCCGCATCCTCAGTGACGAACACATCGTTGTCGGTCTCGACGACGTTGGTGTCCGCCGCCTTGCCGGTTGTGGAGGACGACGTAGACGACTTGAATTCTTGTTCCTCCAGCTTCTGCGTGGCATAGAAGTACCTCGCCTGGAACTGTTGGAAGGACTCGCTGCTCTTGACTTGCAAGTCATAGAAGAAATCCTTCAAGGCACGGTGCAGGAGGTCGGTTGGCTGTGGCCCGTACTTCTCGTCCAACAGCTCGAAGACCAATTTGTCTCCACCTTCCTGGCACAGCTTCTCAACAGGAATCGCCTCACAGACAAGCTCGGCCTCTCCCTTGATGTACTGTAACAGGTGCGGCCCATACTTCTCTTTGGGAACCGTGTTTGGCATAGCAGCCAACATCAGCTGTGCCCCGCGCTTCCACCTCCGGTACGTTGACACATCTGACCCATCAAAGGTCTCCAGCGTGACGCGTTCATCACCCGCAGCCATGACACGGCGCTCCCCAGTTCGATTGCCAGGGAGCTCCGCTACCAGCTGTGAGCTGCTAAGCCCCCAGCTGACATCCTTTTGCTGCAGACTCTAAGCCCCGCGCTTCAGACACTTCTCGATTTGTGCTCATGCTTCGCATGTGCACGCACTGCACAGACACTCAAAAACTCATGGGTCCGTTTACTCTTACACAGATCAAACCAGAACAGCATCCTACAAAAGCCAATGTTTCAAAGTCAATTGACCCTTTTCCTGCCCATCAGAAGTGCTCGCGCTAACCTTTGCACCGCCGCCCTCGTCAATCTCGCCAACCACCACAGCAGCATCGGGCGCCAGCGCTTCTGGCTGCCCATCAAGTAGCCCTCCGGATTCATCCATGGCCCCGTCACCTGCAGCAACCTCACCAGTCAGTACCATCGCATTAGGCACCAGCATTTCAATCTGCGTGTTGGGTGCCTCCCGCTCATCGACTCCATTGGCTCCATCTGCACCATCGGCTTGTAGAGCTAGAGCACGATCCTGAGAAGACAGACTCGCAGCAACAGGGAAAGTTTCATCATTCCATGAGCTCGGCTTAGGCCACGGGTTTAGGCTTTTTTGGGTTCCAGGGTTTTTATGGTTGAGGGATGTCAGGGTGTAGGAGCGGTTTGGGGCTTTTATCCTTTTTAGCTTTTGGGGTTTTTGGGGCTTGGGACTGTTAGGCTTTAGTGTTGTAGATTGTTTTATAGTATAGGGATGTAAGGATTTAGGAGGCTAGGGTGTGCTGGTTTTCAGGTTTAGGGTGTTTAGGCTTTCGGGTTCTCAGGCTTTAGGGTGTTTAGGATTTTTTAGTTTGTTGGGTTTGTGGTTTTTACAGCTTAGGCTTTTTGTGGTTCGGGGATGTCAGGATTTAGGAGTGGAGTTTAGGGTTTGTAGGTGATTTCCGGGTTCAGGGTGTTTGGGGTTTCGGGCTTTTGGGCTTGAGGGTGTTTAGAGTTTTTAGGCTTCAGGATTTTTAGGGCTTAGGGCGTTTTATGATTTGGGTTGGTGTCATGTACTTCAAGGCAGAACCACCCACCAACAAATGCATTTCAACCTTCATAAGCCTTCACAGCTATTTCGGCCAAGTGACACCAAAAAAGTCATTTAGCACGAGATGAGCATGAAAATTCAAATCCGGGAAGCAACATCACTCAGGGCGAGATTGGGGGGCCACGACAGCAGGGGTCCGACAATTGTTTGGCTGACCACTGCCACGTTTTCTTCCCTTCGAGCCTCCGATAAGCCAGAACGAATCTCATCCCAAGTGATTTGTTTTTTCTCTTCCTAAAGGAGTCTCCCACCCCTGCCTGTATGTATGCGGATTGATGCAAGGCTTAGCTGTCTCCACTCGACACGACCATGCATCATGAACTTGAACCAAGTCAAAGCGACACTTCCGCGGTCACTTGACTCTTGGGAGCCGGTAAGGCTGCGACGGGCAACCAAGTCTATTGGGATGTTGCACTCTGTGAATGAAGCCGGCGTCGTGCCATGACAAAGTACTGCATACTCACGGGAGATGGAGAAGGTGTTGATCTGCAAGCGCAACGAATACAGGCCTTCAAAAGTGTTTCCAACCAAAATCAAGCCAGAGCTCGGCACGTCAAGTCGATGAACGAAGCCATACTGGAACTCGGGTAAAGTTGGCAAGTAATGTAACGGAAATTCTTGCCTGACAAAGTCAGATAGAAATGACTGGCTGCCAGGCTCACTGTGTGGCCCGTCTACTTCCCATCCTGGCGGTTTGAATACCACCGCCATACCACGAGCATTGACAAGAACCCTCGGCAGGGCTGCGCACAAGTGACGCGGAGCCACAACTGTCTGTGGTGGCATCTGTGAAGTGATTCGGTCCACCCGCGCCCCAATGCTCGAAAGCCTCTGCATAAGTGCCCAGCGCAGCCCTGGTGACAAAGTGCTGGTATAAGCAAAGGCCCACCTCAGTGCTCAAACGCTAGCCTGAACGTCAGTCCCATTACTTGCAAGCTCAACAGCTCAACCGTAAAGCAACTGCATCCCAAGCAGCGAGACAGATGCGATGGCAAAAGCAGTTTCCTGCAAACGCGCGATGGTAACCAAACCTCCGCCACGCGTCATTCAAGTCTTACGCGGGCTTTGGTCAGCAATACATGCACAAAGCACCAGCTGCGAAACAGGTTGCAAGTCACACGAGTCCGCGCAGTTCGAACACTGCTGGCCTTATGATTCTTGCACACTAACACCTGAAAGCAAAGGTTTGGAATGATATGCCCCCGGGTCCGAAACTGCGTTTTGGAGGCTAAGGTCCGGTGGGCCTGGCAGGCTACATCTGAAATCTTTGATAGGGCTTGAGATGCCCATGGCAATTCTTGTGAGTTGGCTGTTCGACGCACAGCCGAAAAATGATACTGAAACCTGCTGTTGAGCATGCCATTGAGGAATGGGACGCATCTGCAGAGGGAGGTGCGCGTCGCAACATTACCAGACACCTTTGCTCAACTGACACAACGATGATAGATTAGCCTTGACTTTCAAGCGAAAGATTCCGAGAGTCCGAGAACTGAGCGGAGGCTTTCGTGTTGTTTCTCCTTCGGAGACCATGGAACTGTGAAGGGGAGTGGTTCCGTGGCTGTATCTTGCCATGTCCTAACCCAAGCTTGCTAGGCAGGTTGACCGCATCTGGAACTGTGTCCCTCCCGGCTGGCATCGCCCTTGCATGGTTCAACCTGTAGTAATGACCCAAGCTTGAAGTAAGTACATGCAGAGCAGCGCTCCAAAGCCTCGTGGCTGAGTGTTCTGCGATTCGCCTTGCATGATGGCATCCACCTTCAGCACAAACTCCGCCGCAAACTCATGTAGCAACGGCGCCTCAGGATGCCTGAGCTCTGCGCACTGTGATGTCATCCTCTGCTTGCAGCCCATTAGCATGTAACAGCACCGCTTGCACAAATGGATCGTGTGCTTCTGGAATGCAGCACGGCAAGCGCCCAGGTCGTGTTGGTAAGATCCTGCAGCTCAAGCTCGCATAGTTGCTCACAGGCCCTTGCCAATGTCGACGTCAGGCATGGAGACTGGACCTGGAGCAAAGCATGCGCCCAGCAAAAATTGGAACGGTTTTGCGGAGTTGACTCCAGCATGCACTCGGCAAAACGCAGCGCGCTCGAGGCCATGAGCGGCTCATCCAGTATCAAAAGTTTCGCGAATGCCCAGACCAAGTTTGAGACGGCCTGTGAGTCAAAGGATGGCATTGCTTTGAAGGCAAAGTTCTGCAGAGCAACGAGTAGCGGCCCGTGGAAAAGTTGGAGCATCGCATATGCCCAGGCAATGTTCGAGCACTCCTGGCATCCCATGTCCTCAACGCAACTTGTGGCTTTTGCAGCAAGGAAATCGAAAAGGGGGATGTTCAGGTAGCTCAGTTTCGCACAGGCCCAACACACGCTGGCCAAGGTAAAAGCTGTCACTTCCGCTGCTTCTGTCAGCTGCCATGACACTAAACCGATTAGTGACTGCAGCTCAATCGAATCCAATACTTCGAGTCTGTCTGATGCTTTGGCTACGCGATGCAAAGCCGTTGAAGCATTGACCAGGTGGAGCTGAGGCAGATGAGCGCTGCAAAGATGGAGCACATTTCTCGCACGGTTCTGTGCTACAATGCTGGTGCTTAGCTGCAGATCCCACCAGGAGACTGACTTCCAGCCCTTCTGGCTGCGCCACTCCCTTGTCGAAGTTCCTGTCGCAATGCCGATCCAAAGAATGTGTTACATAACGTGCCTCAAGTTCGCCGCTGCTTACTAAACAGATTCCGCGGGTCTTCAATGTCTGGAATTTGCAAGAGGGCATGTGCCTCACAGGTTTTTGCCTCACTTGATCTCACTCGTACGTGTGAAAGTCTTCACCAAAGTATGGCTTTGATCGGTTGGCGCTGGCTTAAGTAGAAGAATCCAGCATGACTTTAAGCAAGTGTTGGAGCTCTGTGGCTAGCACTGCCCTGGCAAAAAATGAAGGCAACTACGGCAGACATGACCTACCAGATAGTTCCCTAAAAATTGTACAATGTAGGTAGGTGAGTTTGCATCTTTGATCAGAAGAGCGGGAAGAGGTGAAAACTGTTTTTCCAAGTGCTGCAAAGCGGCGCCGTTGCACAGGCTCTTGAGCCTGTATGAAGTTGGATTCCACTCGGCATGCGGCAGCTGCCATTTTGCAGATGGGCGAGCTTTGACAGATTCTGGCTCATGCTGACACGCATTGACATGATACCAAACTCCACAGGCTACGGAGTGTTCAGGCACATGGCAGATGCCGCATGGCTGCAAGGCTGGGCATGCGCCAATCAGGGCTTGAGCATGGCTCCCAGGTTGTTAGCTCTTAGAGTCTGTTTAGAATTTGTTAGAGAATTATGGGACACTAACGCAGTGTTCAGAACTGGGGGAAGCTGGCAAATGCCAATTTGAGGGCAACTAGTCAGCACTGCTCTGCCATGCTAGGCTGCGCACATCCAGTGCTGAGAACTGAGAAGATCCTGCATGACGAAGGGCCACAGGCGATGTTTCAAGGTTGCTAGCTCCCAACAAACAGAAATGGCAGAAGCGAAGCTCTTACACAGCTGCGCCTGCCGGACGTTGCAGTTGAAACCCTCTCTGCATCAAGTTCCTGGAAGGACATTTGCAAACGATAGAGTCAAGCTTATCTGCGCGGAGCGCCCTGCCTGAAATCGTTGAGTTCGCTGTCCTCATTCCCATGAGCGTGAAACGTGGCTCCGGCGGCGGAAACCTGCTCACCCAGGTGCGTGGTGCTCACGACAGTCTGACGGCCAACGGTGTCCTGGACACGCGGGACGCGAAAGGCCCACATCCCAAGTCTCGTGGAAAAGTTGCGCTCGATGTCACCTAGGCTTTCATACTGGTTTCATGCTCAAGCAAATTGCTTGACCATAGTACCAGTGGCTCAGCCAGGGGACAATGGACGCTGGCAGACAGCGTGGAGACTGCCCCATCGAACTGACAAAGGGGTTATGCTCATGTGGAACGTGTGCATCATACTTGGCGCCGTCTTACTGCTTCATTTTGTTCCCCACAACTCACGTGCTCCCTCGTTCTGTGGAACTCTCACGAGCCTTTTTTGACCTCTCAAATCTTTGCTTATTCTCAACGCTTCGCAGCTGTTTACGTTACAAGTCCCTTCTTTTGACTCTTTTGACCACTTTACAGCCTGCATGGCATCAAACCATTCCTTCCTCCAAGCAAGTTGAGGGCGCTCACTGGCAGGCTCCAAGTGACAAGAGTCCGACCTCCTACGCGGGGTTGGGCCCCAGCACACGACGCAAATTGCCCAGATTGCTCCAGCTTCGGTAGACCGCAGCTCTACTTGTTGCTGCAGGGCAACCGGGAGGATGCCTCTCCACTATGCCCCCAGGGTTCCCCAGCCACCTCGAACTTGGTAGGTCGCATTGACTTGTTCCAATTCTGGGCAAGTTCGCTCGCGGTTGGTGCACCGTGCTCCTCATTGGAACTCCTATTTGTTGCTTTATTGCCAGCACCTGGAGGCGTAGAACCGTGGAACTACTTGCCACTTTCTCTAGCCAAACTCAGTCTTCTTTGTCGGGTTCCATGTTCCGGCATCTGTAACAGCTCGTCCCTGTCTCTCCTCTCGTAATGCCATGGGGCAAGGCCTCCCAGCTCGAGTTCCTGTACGAGAAATGGCGAGCTGCGAATCGCAACTACTCCTGTTTCGCGTTGCTGCGCGTCCTGCCTCCGGCGCTCCGCTGGCAAGATGCGGCCTTGCCTTAGCTTGCCAGGGTGGTTTAAATGCTGTTTTGGTAGCTTTCCACCTCAAACTGTCTTCCAAGACATGGTGCAAATAAGGTGGCCTTGCTGAGGGCGTAGTAGGACACCTGATTTCGCTTCGCACTTAAGCCACTTGAGCTTGACTTAGCTTGCAGCGTAAACTAAGCGAGGATCCGCTGCAATTGTGGCCACAGAAAAGGCCGAGGCTGCAATCCTCAGGACTGCATCGATGAGAAGAACCGCTTTGCTCGGACTTGCAAAGACTTGCGGGAACTGTGGTCATCTGCTGTCCAGGTGCTTCCATTCAAGTTCAGCAATCCCGATCTAGAACATGACCTTGTGAGCCTTGGACTGGCACGATGGGAAAGAATCTTCGTTAAAACATCTTTCGCAGCCTGAGAAGCTGACAACGCCACACCATCAACGCCCACCCAGGGACGCCCTGCTGAGGCCTGTCTTGAATGAGATGTCTCCCTCCAGCAAAGGAGCTGCACTGTCTTTTTATCTGCCGAGGAAGCTTCCAGCTGCAGCAAGAGATCGACGGCTGACACTGCACTGTAGCGCTCACGTTTCCGCTCGACGTCCGCGTCGCACATTTGCAAGTGCCACCTAGACGTCTGCACGTAACTTGACGTGTGAGTGTTTGCCGGGACTCATGCTAACTGACTATAATGACTTTTCCGTGCGGCAGATGGCAGATCCTTTCTGGATGTAACACTTTGTAATTGGAGCTTGACTCGTGCTGGGCTCCAAACTCATCCAGGAACTCCCTGCTGCCCGGTGAGACCAGGCTCCTGAGCCAACTGGGCGCAAGCCAGAAATGTATTCTTGCCGGTGCTCAACGTGAACAACTTCCGCCTCAGCTCAGCCACGTCGGCGTCAGAAACTCGCCTCGCGAAGCTTGCAGGAGAACTGCTCCAATCATACTCAACGCCCACCTGCGCTTTGGAGCACGGTCCAGGCTCATTTCCAATACCTGCAGAGCCATAGAAATAATGTTATGCACCGATGGACCCCGCGTGAGACCCATGAGTGCGGGCACTCTACTGGACCGCGGCACTCTTGCCTGCAGTTTCAAACAAACTGAGCTTGCCTCAGAGATCGGAAGAGGCTTATGATTCTGCGTCTTCATCAGCTTCTCGAATTTCCATAACGATATCCTGGGCCCGATCTTGGCCTTTACTGACATATTTCTGGTGCTACAGATCATGAACACAAGGCTAGAATGACCAAGTGGCAAGGGCAGCAGCAAGGAACAGAAATCGGCCTTCCAGGCTGAACGGCATGAACAAGCCTGTGTCATTGCTACGCCTGTCTGCATGTAATACCTGCATGAAAACAAAAAGGGCAGGCTCCTCCGCACCTCACCAAACGACTTCCCAGCCACTTTCTGCCACAGGTTCATTAGCACCAAGCTGGGCATCTTCATAGCCAATGGACTCATGACAAACGAAGTTGCCTCGGACTGTGCGAGTGGCTTGGACGTTCCAAAAGGCTGGCCTTTGCTGCAGAGCCACCGCGCCCCTGGGTTCAAGAAGCTCTGGGTGATTGCAAACTTTTCCTCAAGCAGAGCGCTCTGTTGAGCTGCGCGTGCATTGAGACATCGGCATTTTGCTCAAAACCTTCTTTGCAAACAAGTTGAACTTCTCAATGAGCCTTGCATGCATCCAGTGAGGGCGCAGGGGGGCCCCTGACCTCTAGGAGTAATTCATTGCACAAGTCGAAAAAGTAACGTCTTGTGCGCAGGTAGTTACAGCTGACTTTCCCTGCCACAGGTCAAATTGAACCGAGGCTACACAAGAGCTCAGTTGGTGCAAATGTGCAGGCCCAAGTCTCTCAGCTGCATCAAGATACCTCAAGATCAGCAAGAGCCCAGGAGAAGTCACATGTGTGACAAGAGTGTTGAAGACTGTGTTTGCACCTCAGGTGGCCGAGGAGTTTAGGATGTGAGAACCAAACATTTCAGCGCAGTTTGCTCATCATCTTCAAGTAGTCGCCTTTCTTGAGGATGAGCTGCGTCTGGCGCCTACCGGATTTGTTGCGATGCCAGACTGGTCTCTCGTCCTGTTGGTCTGCTTTACGTTTTGGCATCTGCCCCCAAATAACCCAATATGCGAGCACCCCCACCTCTTCATGAATTCTTCGTACAGGACTTGCTGCCGACGGGATAGACGGCAAGGCACCTTGGGATTCAAATGAACGTGGAGTCCCTGCAGGTCTGAAGAGTTGGACGTCATGCGCAAGTCAAGTTCTTTCCGTCATCTCATGATAGAATGCCTCCAGCCTGGTGAAAGGCCCTAGCCACTGCCATGAACATTCACAATTGTCAAGAGGAGGCGCAAGATGTTCATGCTTTTGCGGCAACTGACGCTCCACCTCACTCTTCAACCTGCACAACGCAGTGAGGCAGCACGCTGGACTGCAGCCGGTAGCTGCGTATGCGCACGCGTGCCTTCGCAGCATAAATGGGCGGATGACTTTGTGCAATCGCATCACTAGGTCCTTATGTGCCGGTTGGGTTTGGATTTTGGAGGCGACATATAATTCATGATGTTGGCAGTAAACATGAACAAAAACCGCTGGAAGTGCCGCATGGTCATTCATATTGCACGAAGAAAACAACCAGCAAAACTGCCTGAGCATGATTCACATTGCGCTCCTGCTCCTGCTTGACGCGCTGCTCGTGCATGGCCAAGTGCAGCGGGTCGGCGAAGAACTCCTTCCAGGGGTCCATAGATAGTGGCAACTTTTCCCGAAAATCCTTTAGCGGTCACCCACACACCTTGAAGTCGGAGTAAGATTGAAACATGTCCTTGGCTTGGTAACTGCGCGTTGCTCGTGACATGTGCTGCGGGATTACAACAGTTTCCGTCGCCACCTTTCCGAAAAGCAACCGTCAGCGCTGTCATCCTATACCATGGTGAAAGCAATATATTGAGCCAAAGAGCTGGCATCAGAAAGTGCAGGAGGGACCAGAGTTCAGTCAAGTTGTTTTGGAGCGGCGTTCCTGTCAGCAGCAGTCGGCGCTCCGATCTGAAGCCTTGGTTCAAGACTGAAATTTGGTATAACTCCACCTGGCAGCTAGCAGCTAGCAGATGCCCCCACAAACTGAGAGATCGCCACTGAGACACGCATTAGCTGCTGCCATTTTTGAGAGCGACAGTTCCTTGGCTCAAGTGTTGGTGCCCAGCCGACCACGTGACATGCAGTCGTCTCATGTCTGATAGACAACGGAGCCATGTGTCTTTATGTTTTGGGCTTCGTCCAATATCAAGTAATGCCAGCGCTTCATCTTCCTGCTCAAGCCAAGTCTGGGTGCATGCCGCAGACTGCCACGGAAAGCCAGGCTGTCAAGGGGCAACGGACGGAGGTCTTGCAGAACAACGGCATACCTCACCAAATACAGGCGGAAGAGAAAAAGAGCTGCAAGCGAACGCTTTTTCTCAGCCAAGCTGCGAAGCTACACAGACATGAAAAGCATCTTCACCACCCCATCCACGCCGCTTATCACGTCGCTCCTGCAGTTTACAAACCACCTTGCCCCCTCTCTCACGCTGTCAGAGATGTGAGAGTGCTTCATCTGGAGCGTCCTTAACAGTGCCGTAGTAAGCACAGACCTTCAGGCCTGCAAGCATCTGCAAGCACTGCACACGAAGCCTGAGGCTTCATCTTGGGGTTGAAACGGAGCCCGCAGCGGGCCTGGAGCCCACTTCTGCAGCTCCTTCACCCAGTTCATGAGGAGGGACGTAGGAACCACGACCAGGTGAGGGCCCCAAACCTCTTTCCTTGCAGTTGCCAAATGCCAATAAGCATTCCTTGCAACAAGTATTCTGCAACTTAGATAGGTCGGGCCATGCACACACCTCACCATTGGTTCAGCTGCGAATCTGCACGGCAAGATGGGCCAACAGGGCTATTGTCATGATGGTCTTGCCGAGGCCCATCCTTTGACAAGGCAGCAAATTGCAAAGCAGCATCGGCTGCAGACCACGCCGTGAACCGGAAGAAACATCCTAGTAAGTACAAGCCCACA
This sequence comes from Symbiodinium pilosum, assembly GCA_905231905.1. Lineage (NCBI taxonomy): Eukaryota > Dinophyceae > Suessiales > Symbiodiniaceae > Symbiodinium > Symbiodinium pilosum. The sequence continues at coordinate 59,101 of CAJNIZ010016825.1, forward strand.
TACGCAAGATTCTCAGGTGGGTAAAAATCACCTGCGCCAGTAACCACTCTGCAGCGAAGATATGCGGAGGCCCGGCGTTGCATACATGGCTCTCATCAGCCAATATCCCGTTGAAATGCTTCTCGTGCAAGGTGGCCAGCCAATGCAAGCCTCAGTGGCTGCAAGATGTGCTGTGCAAGTCACGCAGGCTGCAGCCGCTGTTGATGCACACATCACATGTTAAAAGCACCAGGGTCCCGGACCTATATGTTGATACCTTAGTCTGCAACTTGTGGAGGCATGCTCTCTGATTCATTGGAAGAATGCTGTATAGCACCTGTGACTATGGGCTTCAAAACCAAAAGGAACTGCCATAAGCGAGCCGCTCACGGATTGGGTGTCGTAGCAGCAGCATTGGCACCTCAGTCGTGATCTGCTTCGACATGTTGCGGCGGTCGAAATCCTCGCACTGAAACCTGGCTGGTGACAAGGCTTCCTGTATGTCTGGAAGATGCGCGCACTGTCTCTGCCAAAACTTAAACTGCAAGCCAAGATCCGCGGAGATCGTTCGAGTTCTTCAAGGCTGTTCTGCGCATTGCTTGCAATCATTGGTATGCACGGACATAGGTCGGCAGAAGAAGCAACTGCACAGACATCTCAATCTGTGAGCAAGTCGCATTTATTTCTCTTCATTGGCGCAGTTGTTGACGTATCCGTCATCATCTAAACTCTAAATGAAAGAGGGAGGACCGCCCAGAACAAGCATGAATGACAATGGCATTGGGCCAGCCAAAGCCTGGACCTATGCCGCCAGCTTCGGCATCCTGCGAGCCACCTGCTTCTTCTTGACGCAGCTGCATTCACAGTCATCAGAACTTGAAGAACTCGCCACGGCGCCCCGGCCGGACCAGCGCCAGATGTTGGGCATCTGGTTGCAGGCTATTGCTTATCTTTGCTGCTTCTGAGCTGCAGGAGGAGCAGCTCTCCAAGTGAGCTTAGCTCGTGTGATGCTCTTCCCAAGCACATTGCGTTGCAATAGGTGAGCGCTTTGGCTGCATGAAGCTCGCTGCTACATCAGCCCTGTTGTCCTCTATGCGGCTCATGATCTAACATCGGCTACAATTTGTAGCAGCGGGCATGCTATAGAATGTGGAAACATGTAGGAAAACTGCCAATCATAAATGGGAGTGTTCTCCCAAAAAATTACTCACGTGCCGAATAACATCCACGCGCTTCTCTCGGTCCATTGGAAAGGGAGTGTGACCTTCGTTGAACCGTCGCAAGCAGCGTGCTATCAGCTTATGGTAGCTTTCTGGGGACCTGGCCGCCCTCATGTTCCAAGACATGTCGCTTCTCCGAAGGCGAATAGCCCTCCACAAGGGACTTCGATTGCGCCAAGTAGGGATCGGCGCGCCCCAAGATGTGCAATGACGGCACTCCTCCTCTGAAAGGACAGCAGCAATTTCGGCACCGCAACGCACGCATGCTACATCATGCTACCTGCCCACATGCCAGATCCAGCTGTGGAATATGGGTCGAAGAGTACATCACTCAGTGCCGAGCTGATGGGCAGCTGCGGTGGAGATGCAGACGACCACCACGAGCGCGGAGTACTGTCCCAAAAGCCCCAGATGCCACCACAAAGGTTCACAGTGCAGCGCAAGCCAAGGTCCATCTTGGAGCAGGCCTCGCGCTTGCGGGGCCCACATTCCAAAGCAAATGCGTCTGCTTCTCTCCTGCCTGCTTGGCTAGCAAAGCGGCAGCAACGTTCGCTCCCTGGCTGAAGCCAACCGCCGCGAAGAAGGGCCCATGCTCGTTGACCTCCCTCACCGTATCCTGTGAGCAGGCGCTTGTAATGAGATCACCGGCACAAACATGAATGGCTTTGGGCAGATCTCCACACTCTGTGCGCAGGGCCTCCCATACGTGCTCGAGGCCATCCGCCGTGTCATGGCCTGCTTTCCAGCGCTTGGCTGGATCCTCTGCACCTTCCCATGTCGATAAGATGCTGCATGACGATTCCCGCACAGTTCCAGACGCGCCTGGATCATTGCGCAGTGTGAAGTATTGCCACGCTTGACGTTGGTGTGGTCGAAGGACCACACTCCAGGCGCCTGCTGCTTCAGGTGCCACCTCTGCAAGTGTCTTTGCAAAAGCAAAAGCAACATGCTGCATCTTTGTTCCTTTCTGCGCTCAAATCCTGGCCTCGGCAGGCAAATGTCCCTGCAAGAAGCAGAAGTGCAGATGAGGATTGCTGCGGATAAGTCCGCCAAGCTGGCCACGGAAGTAAGCCTCCAGCTCAGTTCACTCAGTTCACTGTGGCATAACATGGCCCAACGTCTGTGTTGCATTATTTTTCTCCAATGCTGGAACAGGACAGAGTGGAATCTAAACAGCCCTTCTGCTTGTGTCGTCCCATGGCAGTCATTGCTAAAGGGCTTAGAATTGGAAGACTATACAGCTTCAGCATCACCACGCTTCTAGTTCCTGCATGATAATTGCGGCAAGGAACTCATCTGATCTTGACCGGCATGTACACTCTATGCAGTTTCAGTCAGCTTTATCTCATGCATTTGGTCGGGAATGCAAACTACTAGTACAGCATCAAGCAGTGACCATGCAAAGCGGAGCGTGACCGTTGCGCCCCCCAGCCAGCACTCGTACATATCTCACAGCTGACAAAAATGGGCGGTACAAGCCTATAGAAGCCGTGTCACAGTATGCATCTTCAATGTGTCGTTGCTGATGCCAATACAATGGCACATAGACTGCATCAGTTCTCGTGTGAAAGGGCCCCAGATATCTATTGAATTCTCTGCTGTCATACAGCATTTTTTGTTCCGACAGCGGCAAACTTCGGAGGCGCCACGTCTGGCAGGGAGCAGAAAGCGGATTTGAGGCCGAGAATGTTTCGAATATCTTCGCTGCTGGTCCACGTCTACACTTGCGACAACAGAACACTTCACGCTAGCGGGCCTTTCACCTTAGCCTGTTGTCGAGCAGCACACATGTTCATGAAGATGTTTGCATCAAGGTTTTAATTTTTTTACGAGGAGTGGAGATGCGAGGAGTTCCCGAGCAAAGTACTTTACGAGCTAAAGTTCGGCGTAGCTCTTTTTTTCGTGGTCGCAGCCAGACAAGATGGTTTGAGTGCAGCGGGTGCAGTATGGCATCCAGACTGATGACCGTCAAATCGCCTTGTCAGCATTGTCATCAACCTTATCCCTGGTTCCGCACAACACCGACCACATGGCCTGACATCAAAAGACATATGCAAGTTCTAGAAATTCGAACAGTCCAACACGCTTCCAGCTGGGCGTTCCACCACTCTTTTACGAGTTGTTCTCCCAATGTATAAACATAAACAACATTCTCGCGTAGTTTCCCCCCGTCCTGTTCTGCAAATACCCGCCGCAATCCAAGAGAAGAACTCCCGCCACGGCTCCTTGGCATTCCTCTCCACAAGAGCCGGACTGCAAGAGAAAGACCGGGGGCTGGGAACTTTCCCAGAGCCAAGAGCACCCAAGCAATTCCAGCTTCAAATTAATTACACCAATCGGTCCACTGTTGCGAGGCCATCCGGGATGTGGCCTCGTGAAGGTAAGCCACACCCCAGCCAAAGAACCCATTTCCAGCTACAGCATGATTCAAAACGATGAAGGAGTTTTCCGAGAAATAATACTCTGCACACGAACTCTGGTAGCTTGTCGCCACCTTGTCCCCTTGCTCTTGATACCAACCCGTGTGATTTTAAATGCTGGCCGTGGGACACTGTTCAGACCACGTCCATGCAGGCAAAGAACGCGAGGCTTTGAGGGCTTCACCATGGAGTGTGAAGGTAATTATTCTCAAACGTGATGGCTGCGGTTGATGGTTTCACTGTCACCGTTGAACTGCCTATTTGAAGGTCAACCTAATCATATCTTGAACATGCTGCTGCAAAATGCATACCACCTCGACTCGAGGTGCTTGAGCTGCATAGCCCACTGTTCTGCCAACAGGGGCAAAGCTGCGGAAGCTGCGAGCAAAGAAAGCATCAGCAAGGATAGCGACAAAGAAACAAACCAACCCGGTCAATTCAGCTGGTGCCTTCTGTTTGGCCTCAGTGTCTTGGAGTTTGGGCGCGGGTTCGTCCAAACCCAGGTCCTTATCCTGCTGGACAAATACGCAGACACGCAAGCCCTGCACAAGCTCTCAATTTCGGTCCCGCTCCGGTCGCTCCGCAAACAGTCGAGTGGTGACCTCGCTGGAGAACGCCTCGCTTCGAGATACCAATGCCTCTGCAGGTCTGGCATGCAACAACAACAAATGTCTGTAAACATGATAGCACGACAAGTTGAACTTCTGCCACCTTTTCGGCGGAGCAAGATTCACCAGCAAGGAAAAACAATAGTTCAAGAGGGGAACAACATCATCTTGTCCAGACAATTACTTCAAGCCTGCATGTTTTCCCAGTGCTGCTGGGTTTTGGCTGCATGCCGCTGCTGCACCTGGCACGCTGAACTTAGTTGGCCACTGCTTGCAGATCAGCAGAGCTAAATCAATACAAGCATGCATCGCAGCGAAATGGTCAGCTGCTCGGCAGCAACTACTCCAGAACTTGGCAATCTCCTGCTACAGACAGAAAAGCCAAAGTTATAGAAGATAAAGCGGAAGGTAGTTGGGGCTCCTTGGCGATCCTAGCAGCGCCCGCGCGTGCGCATCTCTGCTCGTCCTTGAGGCGCTGCCTCATTTTCTCTACCAGCTCGTCAGTCAAACCTCCCACCCTTACTTATAAGCGGAACCACCTGATGTAAATGGCTGCAACCACGTCAACATGCTTACATGAAGGGCAGAGCTGTTACATTGTCACCACGTCACCTGGGCAAGTCAGCATGTTTCTTAACAGTTACAGTCAATGCAAACACCTCTGCTTTCGAGTTGGGAAAACTGGGAAACTACATCGAACAGCGAACGTTTCTGTATGAGCGTTTCTGGGGCCCAGTCTCTTCCAATTGCCTTTGCTGACGCAGCAAGGCCTGCACCTGGCAAAGCGCACCGAAAGAAAAATCAATCAGAATTGGTGCCTGAAGCAGTTCTGAAGCCCATTTTCTTGCGTAGCACGCACTCAAGTCTTGGAAATGCCCCGAGCAAAGGTAGGGTATCATTACGTGCTGCGATGCAAGCTCAAGCAGTTTCTGCCTGCCGCGCTTTGCATCACCCCGCAACTCTCATTGCCAGTTTTGCCATCGCATTTTCTCTTAGTCTGCCTGGGGATTGCGCAGGTCTCCTGCAATGCTCGATTCATTAATTTTCCGATGTCGCTCGTTTCGTTTGCTTCCCCCGTGATCTCTTCGGACAGTCGCATGTAAGCAGACGCGCAACCGCCGGACGAGCCCGATCCACGGGATCTAGTCGACATGCAGCATGCCTTCCCCAAGCAGCCCAATCTCAATGTGCTCATGTGATTCATCTGGAATCCTGTACCGCCTCATGATGCTGGTATCTCTGACTCTAGACAGCACTTCATGGCTTGACCAGGAGCCCTAAGGCATATCCAAGCACACCTTTCGTCTTAAATTGGAGTTAGAACAAATGCTTGAGCACGCTAGGGCCATCGGCTGCGATACACTCTCCCTCCGACTGAAGGCAGGCAGGCATCTCTTCATCACTGCTCTGTATTCGTAAATATTGGTAAACCACCTGCCTGTTTCGCAGCCTTCTTTGCCACCGCGCGGCGCTTCGCCTCCACACGGAGCACTGCCTGCGCTGCCCTGCGGACGTGCGCAGCAAAGACATCCTGAAGCAGGTGGGCGCATCATGTCGCGTAAGAATCGTAAGATTTGTCTGGACATAGCTTTGCATGAAACAACATGAAAGGGAATTCTGGGATAGGTTCGAACAGGCCTCGGCAACCACAGAAACAGCAGCTCGCTGCTGCATGGGCTGGGGCCAGGCCGAGCATGCGGACAGGCATTAGGCTCCAATTTCTTCGTTTTACCTTTCGCTTCAGTCACACTTTTTTTGTTGCAAGCAGTTTACAGAGGAAAACCTTCAAACCTGACTTACTGTGTCACTACGAAAGGAGCAGAGATGCAGTCTGAACATATCTCAACCTACAGCGTCTGTCTACTGCTCTGCTGATGAGTGTCAGCGAACACAGGAAGGTCTACATCTGTACACGGAATTACACGGAGCAGGCAGCAAGAGTCAACTGCAAGTGTCAGGAGAACACCGCAAGAATCATGCGGGCTCAGAGTGAACAAGTGTCATGACAGCGTGTCGCCCGTTTGCTGCCGTGACGGGCGCAGGTGTTTTGAACAGCCTGCAACAGTTGGCATTCCAACTGTCAAAGGACTTCAGGGTCGGATCAGTGGGTTGCTCGCGCCTGCACGTCAAGTCTCTCGAAAACGCACTGTCCAAGGCTGATATGCAGATCTTTCACGAAAAGAAAGCACTCTCAAGCATCGTCCTTGTCAACAGCAAAAGGTGGTCCCTGGCTCTGAGAGGAACGTGTGCCAGCATAGCCACTGAAAAGTTTCGTCCTGTCAGCTTCCTTAGCATCCCGTGCAGACTAAACGCGTCTCCAGAAGTATCTTTCGGTGCAGTGTTGGCCAGAAGAGGTCTTGCATGCGCTTGACGCTTTGTTTCCTAGACACATGGAACTGCCAGCTACTCGCAGCTGCACCTGATAATCCCTACCTGTGCAAGAGGGCGCACTTCTAGAGCGGGAGTCTCACTGGAAAAGGCACAAGTGGATCCAAGACACCAGCGAGGGCGAGCATAGCCTGCTTTTGCAATGCACTTTTTACGGCTATGCGGCTATGCGTTTGTTGCAGGGGGCTAATTATTCCACGTGAACCCGTTCTCAAAGTCAACGAAGCTGCTTCTGCTCAAGAATGCTGCCATGAACAGCCTTGTGCTCACCGCTAATTGCTGCAAGAAACCCCCTTCCGATTCCGCGGACTGGCTTTCCTGGACGAAGCCCCGCACAGCGAAGAGCCCTGGGCTCTGCCCTGGGCTCTGCCCTCAGCTTTGCCGGGCTGTGCTCTGCCACGATATCTACGTCTTCAGCAGTCTAGGCTTACCAGGCACGACATCAATGTTGGAGTGCCACTAAATGTGAGAAGTCATCCGGCACCTCGCTGAAGCCAAGCATCTGCCTGTCTGAATTGCCCTGCGGGTAGCCGTACAACTGCACAATATTGTCCTAAGGAGGGCTGCAGGCTCACAGAATGTGAACTTTTTGCCTGTCGCATGAGGTCGTCACAACCATGCCATGGTAAGAATAGCTGATATGTGCCGATATGGTCATTGCGAGAATGAGGACGTACAGCACAACATTTACCCAGAAGTCTTTCACTCGCTGTGAATGCCACACGCCAGGAAGAGCAGGAAACAGCGTTGCACAGGCTTCCTTCACCACGTTGTTCCGTATGTGATCCGCATCCTTAGCTGTGGCCAGTTAATCTGCGAATAAAATCGAGTCTCTGAAGAATGGGAACATGCAACCGCAGCAATGGAACGCATGACGTCAAACGACTGGCTTGCAGCTTGTTGCTCTAAACTCTAAACCTCCCGTGCAGGATCGCCCATTGGGGACAGGAACACGTGTACCAATAGCACATGCATTTAACAGGTGCATACCTGTGACATACCATGTGCAGGCTGTTGCAGTGCCCCTCCATGAGGGCTGCCTGGAACGCCCCTGGTCGTACGACAAACGGTTGCGGGTAAGGAAGCTGCTGAATTAAATGAAGGCCCCTTTTTCAACAAGCTGCGGCCGAAACTTGACCCTTAAGCCGGCTTTGTCTCGCCCAGCTGCGAGCACCGGCAGCCTGCGAATTCAGAATTGACTGCCTAGGCCCGTAGCATTGGCCATCAAAAGAGTGCAATTCACGCTGTGCGACGGGCCTCGATGAAGAGTCGCTCATATTCCCTGTTCGAAGAGACGAGCAGATGTCACGTGCACACTCTCTGTGCTTCCGCAATCAACGTGTACACTCAACTAACCGCTCGCTCGTCTCTGCTCTCTGCACTCCAAGGGGGTGCTTGGCAGGAGGGTTGAACAAAGACTCGAGGGCATCGAGGGTCAAGCGCTCGCCTGTTACTACTTGTCCCGCTTGTCAGAGAGCTTCCTTGGAAAAGGCAAGACCATGTGCAAGAACAGACCAGCAACGTGTGCTGTGCCAGACAGGCCTCAGGCTCAGCTTGCTAGCACGTATCCTGAAGCTGTCCACATCAATCTACACTTGCATGACTCAGCGACCTGGCGACCTGCCCTGAGCTAGAACTGCCCTCACATTTTTAGGATCTCCCCCGAACGTGGAATTGCAGCCAGAGGATTCGGCTATGGAAGCAGGAAGACCCGACACAAAACAAGACCGTCAACATCTTCTGGCAAGGTTTCTTGGGGTGCGAGTTGTGACTTCTTCAGTCTCTTTGCAGGGATGAGGCCCAACGTATTTTTCAGTGCTGTATGTAGGCTCCTCCAATACCTTGGCAAGAGGATTGGCTGGCTGTGAATCCTTGGAAAAGGGACTTTGAGGGCACCTTGTCCAACCCGACAGCTTTTGCCACTTGCATGGTCATACAGCAGCGCAAGGTCTCGATGCAAACTTTTGGAGGTAGAATTCTGGCATTGAAGCTTTCTAGGTCAACAGCTTCTGAAGGTCAGTCATAAACCTCCAAGCCCCACTTGCTTAATGCCCAAGCACCTAAGCCTGCGCCCGGCGTACCTGCCTGAGCGAACCTGCTCGTGACTAGCGAATTGCTGCGCACAAGCGATCTCTGGCGACCTGCAAACCTCACCCCACTTTCTATACGTGCTTAATCGGGGTTGGAAGTACAGGGGGCTTTATCTCCGGGATTTTATCCGGATAAACTCCTTGCATATGAGGGGCAATCGAGGAGACATGTCAAGGGGATTAGGGCCTCAGGAATCACCGATTCTTTTACTGTTCATTGGGCTTTGACGTGGACCGGAAGCCCAAAGACACCGGCCGGGGGCGCAATCTCTACTGTAGTGCTATGGCCTGAAACACACCAAATCAGCACAAATGGAAACTGCAGGGGGCAAAACCTCCTCCACACGACTTGGCGTACTGAGCTCGGGATCTTACCTCACGCTACGAGTGCCTATACTTTGACCGTTCCGGTGCGTGCAGAGTCCAATGTTTGATTTCAAGTTCAACGTTAGAGCTGATTTCACAGTGCTGCTGGTTGGAGTCTGATTGTCGATCAAGTGCTCCTGCACTTCTCAACATGTGGCTGAAAATGCCTCCGTCTGAGATATCTGGGTTTTCATGTCTGTGTTTTGCTGTGCTGTCATGTTTTTGTTTGTCATTTTGACTGCCCTGCGCCTCCAGCAAGCGTTTGCTGGTCTGCGCCGATCATGTGCCCCTCTGTGATGCGAAGTCATTGACAACGATTGAGTCTGTCATTTCTGCAAGCTATTGACGCCATGCCGCTGGCAAAGCCTTACAACTGCTACCCCCGTGCTAGCTAGAGCATCCATCACCATGTCTGCATGACATCCTGGGTCATGCCAGGATAAGTGACACAGTTGCATGCAAACCTGCAGACCAGAAGCGAATTTGCTCCGCAGATGAGCGAAGCCAAACCCCAGCCGACAACTTTAACAGAGTCTCAAATGCAAAGGGCTAACTTCAGCCTCCCCAAACTTTGAATCACAACTGTCCGTTCATCCGTGATGTTTGGCTGAGGCTCGGCATGTCTTTGGCCGGCACGACGACCTACCGGCAAGGTTGGCACGCGTAGGCATGGAACATGCCCATCTCTGCATATTCACGGTCTGCGCACCGCCGCCCGCCTTGGTCCGGTTGATGTCGTTGAACTCTCAAGTACAGCTGATCTTGGGGACACGGATGCGGAAATGGATTTAGAAGCGTTCAGAGATGTGGACTTCTGGCAAGTCACTCTGGCAGAACTGGGTCTGGAAGATTCGCACAAAGCATCTGAGCCATGATTTGAGCCTCTGCGGGAGGTGCCTTCAGCATCGCTCCGCAGCCGTGCGAGTGTTTCTAATCGGCGCGGCAAGGATCTGAGAGAACCTCCAGCGACGCTCGAGTTGTAGCTGACGGACTTGGATGATTCTCTCTGTGACGCAGAAACCAGTTGGCGCGGTGTGCTCCACTGCAAGTGAGAGGTGAAGGAAGTACTTGCCGCATGACTGACATTTAACTGGCGAGAATTCTGGAATAAGAGAACATCTCCGAGCTCTGAAATCCTTTCTTCCATCGCGATGCAGGCAAGAGGATCAGAGATGGCCGGCTTCTAGCTAACTGCGCCTGCGCTGCACAACAAAAACCCTTGCCGAATCAGTGTCATCCTTTGTGATTCCATGCTGCCTGTTTTCAGGTACAAGCTTTGAGGTTGGGACTTGCCCCATATAAACCAAAAACCCTGTGCATGTCTGGCATTGTCTGGCCAAGATGGCTGCTTCAGCTTAGCTTCCAACTTCCAAGCGCCTAACGGTCTGACGTAAGCGAGCCCATTTCTACCGCCTTTGGCAATGTCACTGGAGACATCCCATCGCCCGACGCACTTCTGTCCAAAACGTTTCGCTTGGACAGCGCGTCTCCAACGTTAACAGCCACGCAAACCTTAGTCAAGAATCATGGCCTTACAAGTAGTTTTCCAAGGTTTGCTGAGCACTCTCTTCTGGAGGGAAGCCAGAGCATTAGCCCTGCATCTCTGGTGAGACTCCTGCGCAGGACGGTAGTGCTTGCTGACATGCACTCGCATTTCAGAATAAATCGCGCTGGCTACCGTCCTGTGAGCAAGCCCGAGCAAGCTCAGAAGGGAAAACTGGAAGCTAGAAGCAGCACCAGCAAGCTTTACCGACTTGGAAAAGAAGGCAAACTCCAGACAGATGGGCAGAATATAATCGCAGGAGCTGATGGCTTCCAGTGTGCTCGCTAGAAGCACATGTTTGGCAGCTCACAGCAGGGTCCTTTGGACAACCTGTGAGCTCAAACTCGGCTCTCCTCCATCTGCGCGTCCCTTATGGGAATAGTCATGTCATCACTTGCCCGAATGACGCCTTTATGCTCAGGCTCCGACACGGAACCGGAAGCGCCTTTGCCTAGTCCGAGCAACAGGCACCAAAAACTCTCGAAACGCCAACCCCACAAAGAGCGCAACACTGCATCGCAACACGTCTGCACCCCTGAAAGTCACAACCTCACAACCCCTCAGAACCACGATGAGTCCAGGCACTCCGCCGCCAGCCCTGCACAAGCTTCAAGAGAAGCAAAACTCACTATCTTACACAAAAGGCACGCCCAGCTGCTTTGCGCTGGGCAGGCCTCTGACCGCGCCCCCGACAGAGAAATCGCAGCCTTCAACATCAGAGACTAGTATCAAAACTTTCGAACTTCTTTGGAGCGACAAGTCTGCCTAATAACATTCGCACCTCGATGTTATCCAATCGACCTGCAAGCACCTGGACGTCTTGGGGGAACATTCTGAATTTTATTTAGCGACTTGCGAAATGTTCGCAAGTTACTTGGCACGCATCCTTCACAATAGTACATCGCATCTACTTATGGCCATTTTGCTTGACAAACTCTTTCTTCAATGCTTCATTCAACGCTTCAGAACCCTGGTTTTCGCTATGGCTCACACGTTGAATCCTGTCTGTCACGGTACAGAGATGAAACCTGAATGTTGGACACCCTAACTGCCCGCGTGGAGTTGCTAGAGGGTGGAGGCACGCATGATAGAGGCACGATGTCTTAGGGTTCAGGGTTCAGGGGTACGGGACGGACTGGCTTCGTCTCACCCTGTTTAGCTGCTCAGAGTGAAGCAAAAACACTGTTATGAGCCACAAACCCAAATCCAAACACATTCGCAAACTTCGACAGGAGCACACCAAGACGCGCCTCTGACCTGACGGACAGACGGACACGACGCACGAACCCGAGGACAAGACACCAAGATAAAGACACGACACAAGGCACGCACCAAGAAGGACATGACACACCACACGACACGACGTTTAGACACCAACAGAAAGACGCGACACAAGGCACACACAAAAAGGACATGACACACGACACGAGAACACGAACACGACACCAACACGACGGGCACGACGACATAGTGAACGACAAGAGACTCCAAAAGCGACCACCGATACGAGGAAGGTGACCCTGACACGTCCCATCCCTCTGACTGCTGACACATTTGACAAGCGGCGATGCGACGAGGCTGCAAGAGTGACCACAGACACGAGGAAGGCGACCCCGACATGTCCCATCCCTGTGACTGTTGACACTTTTGACAAGCGACGACGCAACGAGGCTGCAAGAGGGACCAAAGACACAAGGAAGGTGACCCCGACACGTCCCATCCCTGTGACTGTTACGCTTTTGACGAGCGACAACACAACGAGGCCGCAAAAGCGACCCCAGATACGAGGACAGCGACCCCGACGCGTCTTATCCCTATGGCTGACGTCACGTTTGACACGCGAATTTCAAAAGTGATAACAGATACAGGGATCGCGGCCCAGTTACAGGGATCGCGACCCACGAGGCCTCCAGCGGGTTCGGGTTGCGACAATCGCGAACACTTGCGGATGCTTTGCGGACGATTTGCAGACACGAAAGAATCCGAAAGAAACGATGAGTGGTCACCGCCTGGACCCCTACCATTTTGATGCGGCAGGTCTGTCCACCCGTTTAAAACGGAAACCGCTCGGAAATTTAGCCTCAGTTGTCTCAGGATTGCAGCAAAAATCTCAATGCTGCCATGCGAGCACTTCCCTAAAAGTTGATTGTCGGCAAATATCTTGACGCGAGCGCTCAACCCATGCGCTTCATCTATGGGCAGGAGGTTAGGGTAATTCGGGCCCCATGACATTCCTTGAAGAGCGGAGCATAGCAGACCCAGCACCGACGATACGCCAACGAAACGAAGGAACACAGCATACACCTGTTCACACCTGAAGCCGAAGCACCTTGAAGAGATCCTTCGTCTGCGAATGCCTGACGCAGAACCAGCCACGCAGAATGACGGCGTCCGGCCCTTTGCACGGAATTCTCCCTGCAGCCCGGAAGCATGAGCTTCGCTTCGAATGACACCGACTGCAGGTCGATGCTTGTGGCAAAGCCTTTCATGCGAACCTCGGTAGCTTCATGCGAGCGTGACAGCTGACTAAAACACCTCGTCCAGCCCCATCTAGTTTCAACCAGTAAGGTTCAAACGCAAGCCTTCACCAAGGATTTCAAGTCAACCACGGAGTTCTGCCAAATAGCGCTATGCATGAAGAATGCTACAGATCAACCTCTGCCAAGACAATGTGCCTTGTGCATTGAGCCCAGCATATAGAAGAACAGCTTGACCTCTCGTAAATCACCGCACAGTTACGCTGGAATAGATCATGTGGTCGCATGCCATCTGGTTCGTACTAAGAGCTTGACATTTTTGACATCTATTCCTGCCGATGCTCTATTCAGGCTACAGGGCTTTGCAGCTCATGATTTTGACTGACCTCGTACGGACAGGTACAGGAGGAACTCCGCTTCATCAGCCGCATCCTGAAATGCATCGTGCAGAATTCAGCCCGCCTCCAGCAACTGTACCCTTGCAGCTTGAAATCTGGTTGCTGGCTGGATTGCTTGGTTTGAATCTGGTCGCGCAGACC
>CAJNIZ010016825.1:72990-93028 GCA_905231905.1 Symbiodinium pilosum
TGTACATTAGGAGATATTCACACTTGGCCTCTTGAAGATCCCAATTACGGTATCACCCAACCCCCTACATCTCAAACCCCAAAGCCTGTAAGTCGGAGAGCGAAATTTCTTCTTCGCCATCCTCGGTGCTGACGACTTGCTGGAAGCAAACGATCGACTTTCCAGAATTCCGGGTGCCCCACAGCATTCTGCGTGGCATAAGGCCTAAACAGGTTCTCGAGCTCCTCCGTGTCTTTCAAGTCGCGCATGCTCTGCCTCGAATTTTTGCTGGCAAGCTTTCGTCAGTGGCCCCCATTTGCCCAGCTTCTAAGCCCCACACTCGAGAAGCATTGAGTCAAGATCTGGCTTTGCCAACTTCATAGCCTCCGCTAGAACAATGCCCTCCCTTCATGGCCCAAAGAAGTAGTGATCAACTCTGGACCGTCAAGTTATGCCTCGCTGTCAATGACAAAGAAATCCTGAAGAGACCCGCTTCTTGTGCCTTCTCCACAAACGTGCTCGTCACGATGTTCCAGATTGAGATGGTGAAAATGCTTATGTAGACCTCACACGCTGCAGCACACCAGTTTTCAATTCACTGGCATCGCTGCAGTGGACCTGCTGGCCATGTGTTCCTTGAGGCCCCCGCCAGGAATACCACTGACAAGAATGGCCCGCCTTGAAAGCTTGTTCGCACAAAACGAACTCAATCGAAACACTCCCTTTCTTAACCTCTTTGGCCAGCAAACCAGTCAGCTGAGGTCACAACCTTTCTCTAAGGCCTCAAAGGCCTCATGCCATCGCTCAAGCAGAGGAAAACCCGCACATGTTCACTGCAAGCCAGGTGACATCGCGCCAGTCAAGCCCCGCTGTAGTGGACTGAAACAAGGTAAGCAGCGTTTGTCCTGGCAAGGCTGAGGACAGCTGCTGTAAAGCTGCCAAGGTGGTCCGAACGGAGTCGTGTGCGTTGTGGTGACAACCTGCTTTTGCCACGCGCTCTGCACCTATGAACCAACGTCCGTCTGACTCTTGCGGCGCCAGGCACTCATGGAGCGCTGCGGTTGGCTCTGCTGCGTGCAAACGCGACAAGAGTTTACAGGTGTCTACGCTGGGGGTGAGTACAGATCTCTTCGTCACCAGGGTGAGTTGTTCATGGCAGATCTATGCCTTCAGACACCTTCGTCAAGACCAGGAACCAGCAAATATGCTTCTCTGGTAGGTGGGGGGGGTGTATGATCCAGACTCTAAAACATCATGCCGCATGCCTGAAGCTTTGATTAATTTATACTGGGCATGACCACCAGCACACACGCAGGACGTGATTGTCAGCGTAGGACCTAATTTGTCAGCGTACTATTCTTCCGCGGGGCCTTCTGTCATGCAAGACTTCTTGCAAAGGCAGGTGCCCATGGCAGGATAGAAGGAGTGATGTGACATGTAGCAAGGCCTGCTGGCCAGCATGGTGTCACAGGGGGCTGGTAAAGCGAATCGGCAAGGATGTTTGCCCGGAGAGAAGGCCAGCGCTGACGGCCAGACACAGCGCCCGAGCAGATCGGCCCAGCTAAAATAGTGGTAAAGATATTGCGCGTGCAAGCATGACGCTGCGCCGCAAGTAGCAAGCAGGCTCAAAGTATGCATGTCAGAAGCGAGGCTACACGACGTGAGCAAGCGATGACAGTAAAGTCGTGTTCAGTGGTGCGGGCTTGGGCGGGGGCTTCAGCAGTCCAGCATCGTCGTGCCCTTCCTGTTAGATAATTGGAACAATCTGTTGCGGCATGTTGCAGCCACCACATGTTGAACAAGCAGCGCGCCACAAGCATCATCAGCGCAAGCCATCGTGGCTCCAAAAAGAGCAGATTTGAGCATGAATGCCAGTATTGTTACGTTCTCAAAATTTATCTGAAACCACACTTTCTTGAGATGTCCGTCCTACGGATGGGTAGTAGTACTCAAGCTTGATCACATCCTCATCCTTCAGAGTCTCCCCTGCCTCGCACGAAAGACAGTAAGAGATGGCAAGAGATCTCGCGTGAACTGCTCAGCCCGATGCAGATATGCGCAGGTCCACAATACCCTGTACGATTAGGAGCGAGAACACGTACAGGACGAAGACAATCATCGCCTTGAATTCAGGAGGATTGGTGCTGCGTCAGGCCTCGCTTCAAGGAGGATGTGTGAATCAACTCAGCATCGTGCCAAGCACCAGAAGATCTGCAAGAAGGAACCTGAACACGCAACACGACGCAAAGGTGGCTCGTGAAAGATCTTCTACTTAACAGTTCAAGTAAAGCCAACTCGTCGTCAGGCAGCCCAGGACGCAATCAAGCATTAGACGCCTCAGCTCCCCGATGCCATCAGACCGAAGGCAGAGCTTGGCGCAGCTTGGGCTTGCCCTTCTGCGAACAAGCCACAGTTCGGTGAAGAATTTCAAGGTCCGAAACACCCTTAGTACCTGCGGCAAATTTGTCGTGACATGCCCTCTGTCCACGTGCGCGCATGGCAATCGTAAGCGTAGCTGTGAAGCCTTAGCAAGCTTGGTCAGCCTGAGCAGCCGCAGGAATCCTGAGCGTGCTGAAATGCATGGCTGCAATCCCTTTCATAAACAGCTTGCGCAGGAGTGCTTTCTGAGAAGCTTCTGAGAGCTCTGAAGCTAATGACTTTTCTGGTTTACCTGAACCTGAAGCTTGTGCTTCGTCCGAAGCTCTGTCGCCGCTGGTTCCGTGGCTTTGCAAGAGGTTCTGGGCAAAGCTACGTTCTGAACAATGAGCCAGTCATCTTACCTGAAGCTAGTGCCCGAAGTGCTTAAGCCAGCAACTTCGCCTCAAGCCTTCAAACCAGTCACTTTGGAGCTTTGAACTTCCAAAAGTTGTCTGAACCACCATAGCTCACAATTGAGAATTCTGCCTTTCAGTTCCTGCTGCAATCAAGACACCTAGGTTCAAGCTTGTGTCACTGTCGTCGACATTGGACTCGAGCACTGAAGAAACCGCAATCTCGATGACGGAAAAGATTACAAGCGAGAAGTCAAAGATGTTCCAACCTAGCAAGCAATATTATCACATGCAAAGCCAAACTCAAGATGAAGTACTACCTCCACATGGCAAAGAAGACTTGCTGCTCACTCTTGCCCAGAAGCGCCATTCACTGTTGACAAAGAAATACCTGCAAGTCGTCAAATTTACCAGTGCGGTGTTTTGGCTCCCTGGCTAGACAGCATCATGAGAAACTCACGCATCTGAGATGTAAGTCTTGAGACTTCCAAAATTTGCAATGCTAAGAAGGCAATGAAAGTGAAAGAGCAAGTGCAAAGAGCAGAAAACCGCTAAATGCTGGCAGGAGCACATCCGATGCACGAGAATCTTGAGCAGTAGTTCAAGCGCCTTGGCCCCAAGCCCAAGACGTGGCTTCGTGTGCAACACCGTAGCCATGTTGCGGTTCCTCTCCTCGTGTTGAGTGCATCACGTAAAAAATCGTCAGTCCCAGCTCGAGCAGTTCCTTCGTAGGTCCCACATCTGATTTTCTTGGCTTCTAGGCCTCTTCAACAACATCCAAACCGGGGAGGCCGCCCAGTCTTCAGGAATCGGTTGTCCCAAGTTATCCAGCTCGTAATCAGACACGACGATGATCAGGAATGCCTCTGGGAGAAGTATGTCTAGGCGAAGAAACTTGGAATTCACACCCTTTTCTCCACCATACACGCAGCTGCGTCGCATTTGCCAAGATCACCAACAGGCACAGCGTGGAAAATTTGTTTCCATCAACCTCACCATGCAAAAGCCCAAAGCAATACAGGCACCACACCGGAAGATCGAAAATCAAGCCAAATATCCATTTTGGCAAAGCAATAGTTCCTGCTAGGCTCCTGCAAGCAGTCGTGATAGGTTCTCACGATGTCGCAGCATCCATTAGGCTTTGGGTCCTTCAGCTGCTGAAACCACTCCATACACGCCACCTAGGCGGAAGAAGGTCGCTGAATGGCGGCAGTCTTAGAAGGCTGGGGCGGCCACCAGGCTGTGCAGACATCGCTGCAAACATGGACTGGAGGTCTCCTCATGTGCTGGCATTTTACGAAGGGAAGAGGCTTCGATGCTACTTTTGCTAGAGCCTGCGCCCGCCCGGCCAGAGACGATGAAATTGTGCGCTTCTTCAAGACTGGCAGGCGCTTGCAAAAATCTCTTGCCATAACTTACTTGCTTACTACTTCCTCCGCTGCCACCTCCCTCTGCACCATCACAGGGCAATGCCAGCAAATTGAAACAGGAGTTGAAACGGGAGTTGAAACTATCTGGACTCAGCACGTTGAAGCTATCATGATTCTGGCATTTTATCAATACTGCAAAGCTGACAGACCTTTGGTGCCTGAGCGCAAGGTCGTTGTGGACGGAACTGAATTGAACGACTCGGCCTGAATCACGTGCAAAGCCAACAACTCACAGCTCGCCAAGTTGCGACCACCTTACTTTCCAACACAAGTTTCTTTGCAAGTCTGTGCTCGCGGCACTAGATTAATGCTCTACATGTCTGTCCTTCCACCTGATCCATCCGTCCCTTTTCCTCCAGAAGCATAGTCTATGCCAGTCTGTACAGGTTTAAACTCAATTCGAAATACGGCTCCAGAAGTCAGGGCTGACAAAACTCAAAAACTGATAAGAGAGAGAGGCGAGTCTCTGAACGACCATGGGTCATGGTCAGGAACATGTGAAACAAACATGGCTCTACACATTCCAGCAAGCAACAATGATCACATCACGTTCACTCAGAAAAAATTGAAACAAAACAGCAACGACATCAACATTTAGACACAATTTCAGTACCCGGCCCTACGTCAAAGCCACTCAGAATGCCGCTTCACACGCGGCAGCTGCATGGCACACATGGCCCACACAAGAAATGTTTTGCACAATGTTTCGGGCTGTGTTCCCGTCCGGGGAAGTGCTGAACAATATGTCGGCTGACATGGCGCTTCTCGAGCGAGTTTGCCGATACCAGCGTCTTCGGGCTTGATTGTGCGCAGGGCACTCCAACAGGGCATGGTCCAAGGAATCCGCGGCGGATGCACAAAAGCGACAAGGCTCGTCAACACAAACACCGCAGTGACGGGCAGATCTGCCGTCAGCGAAGTTGTGATGACCACATCGGGCTAAACCCCACAGCCTGACATGGTGAGGCAGAATGTGGCGACCGTACGCAATGGTATGCAAATGCGGCAAGGGCTGCCACCGCAAGTAGGACTGCAAACTGTCAGAGCGCTGCACATTGGAGACGTAATCTGCATGGCACCGGTCTAGCAGAATAAGTCGTACATGGTTCAGCCATTGTTTGACAAGTCCTTGCGAACAGCCGGCATGAATACCCCATTCCATAGGCTGCGGGGCACCTGCAAACCTCAACTCCTGCGCAAGGGATGATACCCACGAAGACGGATTTTGAAACGCAAGATGCGCGACCCGCCCTGCGAAGCACCCGTGTGGCAAACTGACAAGTCGGGCCCACAACCCAGCAGCTTGGAGGAGCCGAGTGGTATTAGCATCATGCCACCCAAGCTGACCCTGAACCACTACACTAGGTGAACCCGCTGGCCAACCAAGTATGCGTCGACCCCATTTGTAAATGCGGGTCTGGTAGCGCGCAAGTTGCGGGCCTTGTGGCACAAATTCCAGCCCAAAATTGATGGATGGATGCACATAAGCTTGATATATGCGTTCCACAAAGGTGAGTGGGAGCTCCGCGGACCCTGTCCAAAAAAGGCACGCGGCCATCTTGCACTCCCCACGGTCAAGCAAATGCTCAATGTGATTTTTCCACGACAGATTCTCCTGAAGGACCACCCCTAAATAGGTGTAAGTTTTTACCCGGGGGAACAAGTGACCACTGAGAAAAAAGGCTGGTACACGAGCACGGCCGCGGCCGCGACCAAAAATCATGACTGCAGATTTTGATGGCCCAACACCGCGATGGAATCGCCAAGACATAGCCCAAGAATGAGCTGCGTGAAGTGCACGCTGCAGGTCGGCAGGGTTGTCACTGAGGATGACAATATCATCAGCATACAGCAAAACTTTCACTTGCAGGCCGTCCTGCAAACCACAGGTGGCTCCAACACATGCACGCTTGATCGCGGCAGCAAGACCATTTATCAAAATATTAAACAGGAAACCACTGAGAACAGCTCCTTGTCCTATGCCATCTTCTACATCCCACGTTGGCGAAAATTGCGAATCAAGGCGTACGGCTGCTGAGCGATCCGACACCAAGTCATCAACTAGATGCCATAGGTCATTAGAGATTCCAGCCCTGTGCAAGCGCAGCATGACACCGTCTCGCCAAGCAACGTCAAATGCCTTTCGAATGTCTAAAAACACACAATATGTGCGCGAACTTTGGCGTAGACGGAGAGTTTCGACTAGAGCATAAACTTGCACATCAGAACCGTAACGGAACCCCGCCTGGCACTCATCCAATCGTGGGTCAATCAAGGGACGAACCCGGTTTATGATCAGCCTTTCCAATACTGTTGCAAAGCATGGAGTCAAAGTGATGGGGCGATAATCATTGTGATCACTGGAACAGACACCTTTTGCAAGGGGAACGACGACGCCATGCTTCCACAGTGAAGGCACGCAGCCACTCAAACGGCATAATTCCAGGAATTCCAAAATCGCACCTTGCCAAAATTCCTCGTCTACAGACAGTGCTTCGTAAGGGATGTTGTCACATCCCGGTGCTTTACCAAACTCACAACTGTGAAGTGCAGCGCGCAATTCGTGTCTTGTAAAAGGGGTCGCATAAAGACCGGGGGCGAGGTTTTGGCGGGACACTCGCTCTGCGCGCACGCGCTGTGCGCGACGGCGTGCACGGGCAAAGTGCAAAGGGCAAAAATCTTCCGTATCCATGGCTGCTGCGTTTTGAAAATGACGCTGCCATTGCTGCAGACACTCCTGTTGCTCAGTGACGATTGGGAATGACCCGGGAGCAAGATTGGGCGCCACCCTACAAGTGTTGTGACGAAAACGGCGGCGCACCACGCGCGCTGCTACCCGGAAATTGATTTTCTTCACACGCTCCACCCTGCTTAACCAGTGGGACCAATATAATTCTTTGGCATGACGCACTGTGCGATGAAAGCGGTTGCGGGCCCCATGAAAAGCTGCGTTTGCTTCCTCCAATAGGTCACGATTTTTCGCACGCCATGCAGCATTGCGGTCAAGAAGGGCAGCGAAGCAAGCATCATTCCACCATGTCGGTTGCTTTCGGGAATGGAGTTTGGGGCAACGATACAATGATGGTTCTGCATTCCACATAATAACACATCATTCAAGGTTGTTCTGCACTCGTGCTGCGGCATGTAGGGGGCAGCGGCCAGCTGTCCAGAGACGCGTGCTTGCCAAGCGATGATGCGCTGACGCTGCGACCGGATCAAACGACCCCAGTCGCGCACATGACGGCTGCGACTTGGCGAGTTTTCTGTAGGTGGTCGGCGGGATTTGGAGAGTGCAACGGTAACTGCAAAGTGGTCACTGCCTAGCAGCGGGCAACAACAATCCCTGTTTGCACATGCACAA
The DNA here is from genome assembly GCA_905231905.1 of Symbiodinium pilosum. Lineage (NCBI taxonomy): Eukaryota > Dinophyceae > Suessiales > Symbiodiniaceae > Symbiodinium > Symbiodinium pilosum. Next base: position 80,532 of record CAJNIZ010016825.1, read on the forward strand.
TGATAGCTGTTGTGAACTTGGACATCATTCACCAAACCTGGCGTTGCAATAACTAAATCCAATGCCGCGCCACGGACATGTGTTGGGGCATTGTTTGGATTTGCTATTTCCAGGCCAAATGATCGCATCACGAAATTCAAAATTTGAATGCAGCCACGGTCAGCAGGGCGTGCATCACGACCATTTACAAGGCCCGGAAGCCACAGGTTACTATCGCCCATGAGCACTATGTGAACATCGGGCAAAGTGGCGACAACTTCTCTTACAGATTCGGACAAGCGCTGCCAAAATGCCAAACGCTCGACCTCTGACCTACCGACATGCGGCGCATAGAAGGAGGCCACGGCTGTGGATGCTACCTCTTCTGTGTGGCGCAAAATTCGCCAACTGATATTTTGCTCAGAGTTGACATTGGGAATAGGTGAAAAGAACGCGGCAACATCTTCTCGAACTAAAAACGCTGCATCATGACCACGTGTACCTCCCGCGCCATCGAAACGGTAAGGCTGATCTTCAGGCAAATTTGCTACGGGCGGTGCGTTGACTTCTTGAAGGCACGCAACATCACAACCTTGAGTGATCAGGAAATTTGATAAACCATGAAAGGCAGAGTTCAGCCGACCTGCCCGGGACCACAAACCATTGCAGTTCAAAGATGTGAGGCGAATGATGCTGGGCGCATCGGAGCCGCCTACCTCCGAGCGCCCCGACCGTTTCCCGCACGCCGAGGCAAGGGAGGCCTAGCGGAACTTGCATGCTCTGACCTGGCGGAATGCCAGGGAGGCACTGCCGGGACGGCGCCACATTTCCACAACTCCTACATTGATGGGTCGGCGGCATCATGTGCCAACTGGGCCTGTTGCGGGGCACAGGCTCCCAGCCACTGGCGCTGGCCCACTGCTGTCTCCGACAACGTAAGGGCACACGCGGCGGCGTAGGTGGAACAACAAATCCAGCACGGGGTGCCGGAGGGGGAGGTGGCGGAACACGAGATGGCACGGCAAGGCCGTTGGCGTCAGTACGCTCGACACCTGGCGGCACTGGTGGGACCGACGGGCGAGGCCAAGCATCATTGCCAACATTTGCGATAGGGAGACGCTCATTTATCGCCTGCATTACGCTGGTCAATTGGGATTGCAATTCTTGGATGGCTTGCGCATGGGCTGCCGGCTCAGCAGACATCATACTGTTCGCCGTCGCGCCACATGGTTGCTGAGTGTCAGGCATGGTAGGAGCGCACGCTGGCCGCGCTGACTCATCCTGATCCCCAGCTGCAGAACTGACCGCATCGGGGTTTCTAGTGGTGGGACCAAACCACCCTCCAGGCCAACGTCGGAAGCAGATGCAGCTGTCCACGACTGGAAGAGAGGGAGCAACATGTTTGCGGCGGACGCTGCATCCCCGTGGAAGGTCAACGCGCGGTTTGCAACATGGAAAAGCACGCCACACACCAGGCGCGGACGCCTTGAAAAGGCGCCGTTGCAAGAATTACGCAACCAAACGCCCCATGCTGAAGTACCCTCAATGCGCACTTGCGGCACGCCAATGTGCGCGAAAGCTCCGTCCGCGATCAACCCGTTAATGCGAGACACAAACATGTCACGGGACATGTGAAGAAACCGAGTGAATTGAATGTGGCCATATGCTGGGTCACACCTGGCATCATTGATGCAGTCCGCATTGCACCGTCCCAGAGGTGCTGCACTTGCAGCACGGGCTGCAGTTGTTGTGTCGGAACCGCCTTCAGTCAAAGCATTGTTGGAATGGAAACAACTTGAACACACCGTGAACCTGCAATTGCGCGAGCAATGAAATTAGGGAGTCTGATGTGGAATTTGGCAATTACATACGCGGCATCGGCGACGTGTGCCGCATGGTGCGCTCCTACGTTGGACGCACGGGCGTTGATGCAAATGCGTCGGGAATAGCTGCAGTGGATCAAAAACTGGGGCTGGAGGCCTGCTGCTCTCAACATGATCCACGTGCCCCCCCACAGGCCCCGTTGGGTTTTCGGTTGTAGGACACGGCGGACGTCTTGATTGCAGGGACGGCAGGACATGTGGCCAGCTACCCTGCGAGCGGAAGGTGGACACGGCCATATCCAACTCAGAGGCAATTTGCAAATCGGCAAAAAGTTGTAACAACAAATCTTGCAACATGTTAGCGACATGCCCGTTCTCGTTGATCACTGAGGGAATGATGCACCGAAGTCCAAGGCGGGACCCCTGGGGATGTTGAGCACTTAGGTTCCGCAACTGTGCACTGGCTGCGATTTCTTCTGCGCCTGATCGCGTGTGTTAAATTTCGAGAAGCTCCGCAAATGCCTGGGCAAGATGAATGACATCACACAGTTCCAAGCGAGGGCGCCTGCACAAATCTTCGAACTTCGAACCAAGGGATCGTATTGCACCATCCCATCGCGCACTCTTCTTGCAAAAGGCCGGCTGCATGCAACAAAATGGGGCAGTACACAAACGAGTTGGTGGCGGCATTATCGCACGCAGGGGGTTGCGCAGAAAAGAAATTGTATGGGCGTGATGCAGAAAATGGTTGCGCTGCGGACACGGGATTGGAAGCAGACTCACTCCGACCATCGCATGGCGGTTCAACCGGGTCTTCGCCATGCTGAGCAATGCCACCTGCATGTAACGGCTGTGTGCAACCCGGCAAACAGATCCAGCTTCTAGAACCATGTGCCAAGTCACAATGATAAGTGCGCGAGGGCCATCTACTGGACAAACGGCTTCCACATCTGATGCTGCAGTTTCACCCCGTAGAAGCGGGTCATCATGTAAGATTGCGCGCCCGCAGAGGTTGCACCCCCATTCCCCTTCCCAGCCAATTTGACACGCGGATGCCCTGGGCATTCACCTGAAATACCCGGTTTGGAGCCCACTCCATCTCACGAGCATGTAAGCTGACATCCCAAGCAGACGTGCGCGCACAGCACAGCACCAGTACGTTGTTGGGTCTAGAACAAATGCCTTCGAACATATTGGGTTCAGGCTGCTCTGGCAGGTCCTCCCATGAATTTGCAATTGGGAGGCCTGCTCGGCGGCACTCTGCTATCAGCAATTCGTCTGCAGAATCACCGGGCCACGGATCCCTGCAGCGCATACACAACGGGGCAGGACACCGAAGGCGCATGTGCATCATGCATGAAAGGTGTATCCTCAAGCCACATCTACATGGCCAATGCCACAGCCTACTGGCCTCATTGCGCGTGGAACATTCATGTAGAGGCTGCTGGCAGAGGACACAATCACCCGAACAAGCGGCCTCCGGGGACGAATTGCTTGGAAGAGTGGCAGGAGCTGCGATGGGGGACGCCCACGTACCCACATCATCCAGCAAAGTGCACTGCGTCGGTCCCGGGGCAATGATTGACGATGCTGGCGGATGAATGCTGTGTTCCACGGGCGACCCGTTTACAGACGAGCACGGGGTCATGCATATGTTGCTGTTGCGACGGCTTCTTACTGGAGTCGCGCTGCGACGAGCGCGGTGCATAGGTGGCGTGCGGGACATCGTCCGACGCATATTCACAGGTACGCAAGCGTGGTTAGGACCACGACACACGAAATCAGGCGCAAGGAACCATGCAACTTCAATCGGCCATGCGCTCAAAATGTTGCGAAATCATGTTGGTTCCAACGTGCGTTATGCAGCTGTGGTGAGCGTGAAGTGAGGTTGTGCTGGAAGTTCAGAGAAAACACAAACCCAGTTTACAAGAGCATGATAAGTCACAACTTCGTGATCATGTTCATGGTGTCATTGCAAGTACTAGTGCTAGTACAAGTACTAGTGCAGAAACTCATGTGCGCATGCTTGAAGCTTGAGAAGGAGCTGCTTGAGCCAAAATGGCTGATAAAGAAAGCTTGCCTTCGTTTCCTAGTGACTACTCACCTTGGATCCGCTCAAACTCCTGAAAACCGAGTGGGATTGAAGAAATGAACAGTCGTTATCACGGCAATCAGAGCACACCCCTGGGAACATCGTCTTTCATGGTAGAACACACACCTGGGCCGGCTGCAGCTCGAGGAAAAACAAATGGCAATTCCTCAAGCAAAAAGGTCGAGAAGGTGCCAGAGTTGATGTTCCCTGCTAAGAAGAACGCAAGCCCTTTACACAGTTCGGCGACCCCAACGGGCGGCTCAAAACAGCAGTTGGCTCCGGCACACACAGTCCTGTAACGGGCCCTGCCAACACAGCTAATCCGGTACGGCCTTCACTGCGGGCCCCAAGGGGCCTCAGACACCTCACACGCATGCACACCACAGCTCTTGACAGCGAGGGGTGCGACTGAGGCATGACTCATCGCAGGGCCAGGTGTCAGGGCAGGGAAAGAGCGGAGGCCAAGGGAAGGAACGCACGATGAAGCAGTGTTGATGAGTGCCATTAGGCTTAGCAAGCACGGCATGGTCTTCAGGCCCAGAGGGCAGCCGCGCAGGACTCGGGCATTTTCGCGTTGGAGCGCGCGGTCTCAGCGCTAGGGTGTCCCCTGTCCTGGCGGCTATAAGCCCCCAAAAACGCGCCAAGTGTCGGCTGCGGTGGGGCCCCACGCGTCGCTGCAAGCCTCGGCCAGCAGGGGGAAAAATTGCAGGCCTTCACTTCAGCACAGAGCTGCTCGGTTTGAAGGTGGGTGCGTTTGCGGGCCTCGGCCTCAGCTGCTGCAGTCCCAGAGCGGCGGACTCCAACAGCACCGACTGATCCGGAGGTGACGGCGATGTCGAAGGCAGCTGGCCCACACAGGCCCCATTGCGCCAGACATCAGCCAGCCTTCGCCTGCCGGACCCACACTCGCAGGCATGTGGGTAAAAAAACGACCCTGTCCGGCAACAACGGAGCGGAGGCGGTTGTGCCTTTTGACCCGATCCCCTCCGCAAGGGCAGCACCGAGAGTGGTCGCCGAAACGGTCGGCCACCCCATCACAAAGAGGGCAGGCGACGTCGGCTCGCATGACTGGCAGGCGCAAGCGTAGCTGGACCATCACACCTAGAGAAAAGTCGACATGCAGGCCAACACCTTCGCTGGGAGGAGCATGCAGCCAGGCCCCAGCTCCAGCTCCAAAGTGAAAGTGGGCCCTGGCAGCCTCACAGCCCGGCCCCGGTGCCAGGAACTGCGAGCGCTTGAGACAGCTCAGCTGCCGGGTGTTGGGCGGCACGGGGACCTGCAGATGGTCGGGAGGCAGAGCGTCACAGCGGCGAGGTAGGCTGAGTGGCTTGCAAGGCCGTAGGCGGGGGGGGTCAAGCCCAAGGCAGGATGCAGCGGTGCCAGCGAGGCAACGTAGGCATCCTGCCGGGCAGCGGCGGCCAGGCGAGTGAGGCTAGCAGCAACGTGGTGATTCGGCAGCAAGGCACACATCATCAAGGAAAGCAAGAGCGAGGCTTGGAGGGGTGGGTTCAGCAAGGGCAGCTTGCAAGGCCGGTTGCAGAGCCAGCGCAAACAGCATGGTCACGCTGCTGCATGCCGGCTTGGAGGAGAGGCGGCTGTGGCGGCCGTAGCACCATTCGGCCCAAGAAAGGCCCGGCATGTGCAGCCGCCTGCCGGAGGAGCGGAAACGTGCCCAGCATAGCGGTGCGTGGACGGCAGCCTCGCTACCCAGCAAAAAAGGCGACGCCTACCTGCAAAGGCCACAGGAGGGACTTGGCTTCCTCCTTGAAGGCCTGGCACAAACACTTTCCCACGAGCCTTCGAGAAGTTTCGCCTACAGCAATAGACCGACGTCGTCAGCACCTTTTGGGATGGCAAGAAGGGCCGCCCCAGCCAGATGAGGAGCTAGCTCAGGGGGAGCGGCGCCGGAAGCAAAGAGGCGGACAACATCAGCGAGGTGAGCGGCAACCTCGTCACAGTGCGGTGTGCCGAGGGTTTCACGTAAGTGCTCCCCTCGGAGGCCAGTGTACCCCGCAGCGCTCCCACGCCGGAGGCCTCGGGCCGAAGAGAGCACTTGGTCGACAGTGATGTCGGGCACTTGGCTTTGCAGAGGGGGCCCGAGCGGGACCAAGCCAGGAAGGGCAGGCTGGCTGGAGGGATGCTTGGCACGCATTTTGTCGAGGACTCCCGCATCATCATGGCTGAGGAGAGGCGGGCTGAGGAGGGCATTACAGGCCTGGGAAAGCTCCCCCTCAGCCGCAAGCTGCTTGCAGCACGCTTGGCGTACAACATCATCATCGTCCTGTCCCGCAGGCCGGGGGAGGCGGGCGGCAAAGGGCTCCCAAAGCTCCTCCCGCTCCCCTTCAAGCCAACACGTATCCTGCAGGCATTTTTCCTCCCACAGCACAGCTGTGCAAGCTGCTCAAATCCCAAAAGCCCTAAGCCCCAAAGCCCTTCAAAGTTAAAGCCAAGTGGAGACTCTAAAAAAGGACTAAAGAACAAAAATCAAACTCAGCATAATGGATAAGACTCAACTATAACTATCTACTGCGAGCATCCCTTCCGTAAACTGTGGTTGTCCAGCACTTGGGGGTTGGTGACCGATTCTGGTTAATCTTACTCAGCCAATCTCCTGGCTCATAAAGATTTAAGCTTGGGTATGGAACCTTCATAGGGCCTCTTACACAAGTTTATAACGCCTTCATGTCTGCTTGAAGCGGGGGGGTTTCTGGGGCTATATCGGGTCTCTTACAAAGCTCACCACTAAGGCCTAATAGTGTCCGCTTAGGGGGCTTTTTCGGGTTATATAGGGTCCCTTGAAAGGGGGTATAAGTATAAGGCCTGAATAAGGTCCTCAAAGGGGTCATCAGGGTTGTAGAGGGTCCCTTTCCGGTGGATTAAAAGGCCTACATAGGGCCAATGTTAAGGTCACGAGGCCTAAACAGCGTCCCTTTCAAGGGGCCATGAGAACGACACAGGGTCCCTTAAAAGGGGTTGTAACACCCACAAAAAATCTTTTTGAAGGGGTTGTAAGGGCTGCAATGGGCCCCGATTGTAGGAATACTGTGGGGGATACTGTGCAGTTGGGCACTGCAGGGAAACGCTGCTGTTGTGCATTGCAGGGATACTCTGCTTCTGTGGCTGGGCACTCCAGGGAAGGATACTCTGCGGTTAGGCTCTGCACGGAGGGCAAGGAAAAAATTGACTCCTTAAGATCTATCCACCAAACTTGGAGGGTGGGAAATACGAAACAAACACTCGCTTTCATGGTGGAAAAAGCATGACACACTCCTACAACTATGGCCTACCGTAGAGAGCAAAATGAACAAGTTCTCGAAGAGGTATCAGCCTGCCAAGCGAAGGATACCAGGAGCACACCCGCACTCATGGTTTTCAGAACACGCATGCAATTGCACCAACTTGAACCTTCGTTCTCTGGTCAAAAATTAGAACGTGAAGGTGTTTGCCAAGTTTTGATCAGATTCCGCAGGGATTGAGTTTGCTTGGTAAAATGTGTGGGGGGTTGGGAGTTGGGGGAGGGCTCAGCCCTGCCGTTTGCAAAACATGTAGGAAGATGAATACATGTAGTTTGTTGCCAAGTTTTTCAAAGACTTGCCGCGTGTTGAGTGAGTCTCTCAAATGGTGGGGCCGACTAGCAAAACCTTGATGAAGAAGAGAATGTGTCAGTTCTTGCTGAATCTTTTAGGTTTGCGTTTTTGCTTTTTCCAAATGGTGGGGTTGCAGCACATGAAAGAACAAGTGGTGGTTGGGGGTTGGGAAGCGCAAGCCCCAGCCCCTGCAGGATCAGAGATGCGGGCTTTGTGGCTTTGTAGTCGCTTTCAACCATAGTAGGGGGTGGGGCAGGACATCCCTTCCATCCATGCGTATCTCTTCTTGATTGATGTGCTTCCCTTTTGCCTTGTCGCTTGCCTTGCTTCGGTTTTCAACATTTGTAGTTCGTTCTCCTGCTTCTCTGAGAGCTCCAGTGGTCACTCCGACCAGCGGGGCCCCGGATGAACACTTTGCATGTCCTAGAACCCCTTGCTGTGAAAGTCAAGTGCTCTAGGATCTGTAACGAGCTCGCCCGCTTCTTGCGTCTGCCGTGAAACTTAGATCACCTAAATCAGTTTGTCCTGGCTTTGCTGCTTTCTTTCGTTGGTCATAATGTTTTTCTATTGTTCTATCTTTCGTTCCTTCCTGCTTTCTTGCTGTATTTGCTTTATCTTGCTGAATTTGGCTTTCACTGTTTCTTGCTTTTGTTCGTTCTTTGGTTTGTTATTTTCCCGCTTGGGTGTGGCGCATGCAGGAGAAAGCGGGTCCAAAAGCAAGCCAGCACATCTCGAGCACACGCTTTTTGAGCGAAACAAATTCTGCGAGAACGAGCGCTGGAAAGCACAAAATAGAATCAATCGCTGTCGGACGTGATCTATGGAGGCTGTCAACGAGAGCTAGATCTCGGGCACTGCCACGCACCAGAACAACGGTCATGAAGGAAGCTTAGGCAAGACTCACATACTAGCAACTCCCCATATATCCAGCCGAGAAACCCAACCTGAAACCACTATTGCTTGCACCAGAGAGAGACACAGCACCCACAAAAAAAATAGTATCATTGCGCTGAATCAACGCGCAGAAATCGCAACCAACAGAAGAAACCCACTCTAGTCATCTGTTCTCCAGCAGGCTTGCATGGATTAGTCGTCACTTCGCATCCCCTATAATTCCGTACGCAAGTTAGGGTCAAGTGTCCATCCGCACTTTCCTCGGCGTGTGAGGCACGTAGCTCTGGCCGCCGAACGCCTTTCGGCACATGCCAGAGCCACCCATTTCCGTGCATCTTTCCTTCCTTGTTTTCTTGGTATGCTGTCATTCTCTTGTTCTGTCGCTGCTTCTTTGGTTTGTTCAGTTTGTTCTTTATTTCTCACTTATTATTCCGTTCTTTTGTTATGTCCTTCTGCTGTTCTGTGCATTTTTCACCTGTTCTCTGCCTTTTGCTTGTACATTCTTTCTTCTCTTCAGGTTCACAGAGCTCGAACGCCCCACCAGGGCAGCGCCCTGACTGAAGTACAACCACAGCCACATATCAAAGAGCTTACTTAGCAGATCTTAGCAGTAACATGGTCTCTCCCATTTCAACTGCCAATCTTCATATGTGGCCCCAGTTCAGCCCTCCTTCCTTCTCCATCTGGTGGTGACGTGGCTCATACCGCCTCAACTGTATTCTTCGAAAACATCTTTCATGGAATGGGGAACCATTGGAACCTAACAGAAGCCAAGAGGTTACGACGCTCCAAGACTTTGACTAGAAGTGTGAGAACGCTCCACCTGACGTCGATTTCGACCGCAGATATGAGAATGCACCACACGAGAGCTTGAGTTTAAACTTTTTTGTTTGAGGCCTGATTCTTCTGTTTAATTCACTGATGGATCAACGGGTGCTCCCAATTCATGCACTGCTAAATGTGCGTATCAGGAAATCACAAGTGCCCAGCCCCCGATGCCAGGATGGAGTCCCTCCGCGATCGCACTGGTCGCTTCTGTCCCTGCTACTTTGACAGTGCTGAAGAACAAACTGCGGGACAGTCAGCCCAGCCTCATTGCTTTGCCACCAGGGCTCTAAGATGGCCAGGCCTGCAATCCACTCGTCTTGACTGAAATGCCAGAAGCTTACGTCAAACAGCGCCACCTTCATCACCGTGATCTTCAACCTGATTGACTGCTGGAGGCACCGCAACTTGCCTGCAAGCAGGGCCCTGGCGAAGGCAGTGCCCCTCGTCAGAGATGGCTGCGATCTCGTCTTTTCCTCACGGTCATCTTGCTCAGCTTGAATCTCGCAAAGGCATTCTTCTGAGTGCCGTCTACAGTATTGTATGGGTCATCCAGCCTTACTGTCATTCACCGGACTGGCCGGGCTGCTTGTCACGACCCCTTGCGTTGGTGCCTGCAAGTTGCGATGCTCTTCGAATGCTTGCTCCGCAACAGATCAGAGCGTTCAGATCCAACCTGTTGCGCAACATGCTGCAGCGAGTCTGACAGGATGTCCAAAGCAGTTTCCTGCAAAGGCACAACTGTTGATGAACAGTCTCGATGGCTGCCGCATGCAACATTTCGGCTGCGAGACCCACAGCAAAAACATAGCTATCCTGACGCACCAGAGCTTCTCGAAGAATGGCATGATCTGCCTCTAGTCGCCTTGCCAAAGTCGAAATAGCATCAAACATGGGGCCCGCAAGAGGTCTCAACATGCTGGGCTTCACTCCATGTGATTATGAGCAGAACTTGCCCATGACTCACACCGTCCCCCCATGCCAGCCTGACGACCGAGAGAGGAGCGGCCAACTCCTGCACTGCACATATCATAGAAGGAAATTGCTGAAGCAAGACACGCATCTCCAAGAAAGCGCGCCAACCGAAACGAGACACTGGATCTGAGATCAATGGACGACGGACTTGCTGTTGCACGCGCTACGCTGGGCGAAATGTGACTGCAAGAAAGCTCAGAAATGGAAAGCCGGCAATGATTGTAGGTTCGCTGACTAGTTCCGGCCTCCATCAGGTACAGTGGCGAAGGTTTTGCAGCCAACTTTCCCTGCAAAGATCTGCCAGACAAGCACATGCGACAGGAAGAGAATGGTAGCCGTGCCTGAGGTTGTTATGGGGCATGCAGCATTAGAGCATGACGTTGAGCTGCAGCGAGGGCTGTTACTGGCCGAATGTTATGTACGCCTCTGTGTGACTAAGACTTGGGTAAGACCTCTCTCTCAACAGCCCGCTGGAGAAGAACAGCTGAATCCAACAGGTGCTTCTGGTTTCATGAAGACTTGGCACGTCGCAGTCGAAGTACAAGAAAGATCCCAACATGCTGACGCTTGTTTTCGTGCCAGCTGAAAAAGCTACTCCGGTGACTGGTCTGCAGCAAGGTGCGAGCTTGGCGGCACACACCAAGCTTATTGCTAGACTCTACGCTTTTAACTCTAGATAGAAACACAGACTGGTGAAACGTAATGGCAAATGATGCCACCGCAGTTGATCCAGCAGGCTCTCGTCTGCTCGTTACTTTTTCTTGTCCTTCTTCAGGGACGCCGTGGCAGTAAGGCTCGGCCTGCACCGGGAACAAGCAATTCCAAACTATCTTCGCTCAGGTCACTGAACTATCTAAAACAAGAACCCTCAACTCGCTTCCTGGTTACGTTTCCAAAAGAACGAATCGATTGCGAGATACTGCGTTTGACAAAATGGGTACTTCACCCACCTGTATCTTGTGAAGCTCTTCTGTCGTCGCCAGTTCTTCGGGAAAGTCTTCACGTACTCCACATCACGCGCATACTTTCGCTTGATTCTGCTGGAAACACGGTTAACAGGCAGCTTTTCATCCAAAGCAGCTGTGTACTCATCACTTGGCTTGAGGCGGTCGTAAACCTCTTTGATTCGATTGATGGCATTGAGCTTGGAGCTGTAATCCCAATTCTTTGAGCGCTCCAATACTCTTATTGAGCGTACAACGTGAGCCCGCCACTTCGAGTCAGATGGTAAGGTATGGGCCACTCGTTGCAGCGTCGGATACCGCAAACGCGCTAGCTGTGATTGGAGTTCTGTTTCAGGCTGTGCAAACTTGGTACCTCCAGCAACTCCTCTGGGAACAGCACTCTCAAAGCCCACGTGATTTCGCCAAGGATGGTGTATGCCCTCAACCTGTTGAGCAGGAGGTTCGTCGACCAGGTTTTCTGGCAAGACACGTAAGAAGTCCTTTGCAGACGCATCTGACTCGATGGCTTGCAGCGCAGCATTGGCTGCCTGCAGCTTCTGGCTCAGTCTTTCCCGAGCATCGAAATGCCAGCGTACGTCCCCGCGGAAGGCGGCAAGTGGCTCCAGCACTTCTGCTGGCAGCGCCGCCTGCCGCCGCAGCTTTGTCAAGTCGGGATGCTGGTCCAGCAAACGGGGCAAACAGCGTTCGTCCAGCTGGTTCCGCACACACCCCTCGTGCAGAAGCCGCTCCATTCCACTACGCTTCATCATGTATGGATTCTCAAAATCTGCCAGCTCATGAGTCAGCACTGGCCTGTTCTGATCAGCATATTCTTTCTGCAAGGCTTTCTTCAGAACATCTGCCAGGCGATCTGTGCGGAAAGCCAGATGCTCACGCTCCGGGATGTCCTAGACAATGCAAGAGGCAGCAAGGAAGAAAAACAATTACGTGGCACAACCCTGATATCATTTTTTGGTGCGCGAATGCCTCACTGATAATACCAATGAGTTGCAGGCCGGTCCTCCTGCAATTTTCTGTAGAGTTGTCGATTATATTCGGCTTTCCAAAGATCCTCCAAGATTGACTGTTGCCGCCAGCTGCTTTGGAACTCCTCCTCCTGTCACACGGCACGGCCCATATCCATGCAAAACCTATGACAACGGCCCATAACATGCCGAATGAATTTAGTGTAATGGAGGCACCTCAGCTTCGTACTCCTCCTCTTCTTCCTTATAACCCTCATTTAGCAGTGCGTAATTCCGTCGTGCTCTTCGGCGACGGATAATGTCATACCGCTTTTGCAGGGACAGCTCTTCACCTGTCACGTGACGGCTGAACTATTTAACCTGCTCAAAAAAAAAAACACTGCACCCATTCC
>CAJNIZ010016836.1:749-12504 GCA_905231905.1 Symbiodinium pilosum
TTTAGGGTTCTGGGTTTTCAGGTTTAGGGTTTAGGGTTTTAGGGTTTAGGGTTGTCAAAATTCTCCGCTGCTGTTCTCCCTGAATATCGAAAAGAGGGTGGGCGTTGGGCCGATTGATGTACGGCGACTGTACGAGGATTGTGTTGGGGGGGGGGGGGCACGTGAAATTTAGGGCCATTCTGCAATTTTGACCACCCCATCTATCTGGAACAGGCACTGAACCAAAACAAGGCTTCTGCATCTATGCCATAGTCTATACCCCTAGTATTCCCCTCAATAAACCCTATAGTAGTCCCCCGTACAATCCCTTGTATAACGCCTTTCACGGAGTTTAGACCCAAAACCCTAAACCCTGAATCTTAAAACCTAAATCCCAAATCCTAATTCCTAAACCCAAAACCGTATATACCCCTTTAAGGAGTTTAGATTATCTTATGCTTTTAGTGTCTCTCTTGGAGGGCAGAAGGCATGGCTGTTCGGGTTATAGTCCCCCTTAAGTAGATAGAATATGGGGTATATGGGGATCTTATTATAATATACCCGAAGCCATATTCTATCTACTTAAGGGGGACTATATGTGGCTATAGGATTTGGGGTCTTAGCTCCTAGTAGCCCCCCTTCCTTAATCAGGGTTTAGGGCCTAAACTCCTAGTAGTCCCCTTAATAGGCCCCATAGTACTACCTGTACTCCCAAAGTATGGCATATCATAATCTAGGGACTTAAAAGGTGTTTATAGGGTTATGTAGGGGATATTATTGAGGGGTACCTGTACCCCCAAACTCTGTAGAATAATGGCCTTTTGGACTATTTTAAAGGTCTTGGGCCAGTCTAGGTATTGCTATGAAAACTGCTGTTGTCAGCAGTATAGCTATTACTACTACTATTAATAGTATGACCATTATTGCAACTATTAATTGTATAACCACTATTTCTGGTATTAGCCACTAGGACGCTGTCGAAATGCTGTTCTAATTCCCACAGAGTCTCCAGAGTCAAGCCTAAACCCGACAGCGTGTTCCAGATTCAAACAGACCCATCATTGCCTCTTATCACCCTCAATTCGAAACCCTGGCCACCGCGATCTTTCTGAAGCTGCTGCGCCGCTGGAGGCAGTTTGGAGAAATCACACAGAAGGGGTCCCTTTTGGTGGCCCCTATATCAAGCAGTATAGTATAGTGTCCCTACAGGATTTGCGGTTATAAGGGTGACCTGTATGTTTGGAAATTGTCATCTCAAGATGCTCCAGGGGTGTAGGTCGTGTTCATGCTAGGATCTACAACTATTTTGAGAAATACCAACCCTTTTTTTGCATCGTACACTGAGCGGCAGGCAACACAATCATAAATCAGTAAACTTTTCTGTTCACACAGCTTATACTGTAGCCGTTTTTCTTGTTAATTTTCGTGGCCCCACGCCCACCAAACCCCAAATTCTCAAGTTGTACACCCTCATCCTGGGTCTTGTTGAGACATTACTGAATCCTGAAGATGATGATGTTTATTGTGTACTGTGTTTCGAACATGTAAAAGTTGCTCTTCGGCAACAACCCGGTATCTCTGGCCCCAATGCAGCCAGCAGCTGTTCAGAAGGCTCTCACTATGGGTCTAAGACTAAGAGTAATGCTATGAATGTGCAGGAGCAGGATCCAAAGGTTGAAAATGGGATCCCATGCTAGCCCACCCTAGCACTCCCACCCCGAAATAAGGCCGAACCCTAAACCCTAAATTGATTTGTTGGGCCTTATTCGTGGGAGGGCGAGAGGAGGGTAGTACAGGATCATATGAAAGTTTTGGAGCGCTTGGGGATAATTGAAAAGAAAATGGAAACTATAGGGAGTATAGGGATTAGATAGGGTTTATATAGGGTTTATATTGGGCTTATTGTGGAGCTAGGGTCTTGGGTCCCTGTAAAAGACTCAAAAGGGGTAATGAGGGATGGAAAAGGTTTTGGGGGTAAGGCATTATAATTGTGCGTGTTGTGCGTAGGGGGTACGTGCTTTTCAAGTTTGGGGCTTGAGGGTTCAGGGTGTACTGGCCCCGGTAAATCGTCAAAAGAGACCCCTAAACCCTAGACCTTGAACCCTGCTAGCTGTCGTACCCTGAACCCGGGCCCCACTCTCGAACCTTTGACTAATAAGAGGATTCTGGCAACCCCCCACCTAGCATGTGGACCCTATAGGAGTTATATGATAGACCAACGGTCCTGGGTCCTAATTTCGGGGACAAAGGCCACTCTATTACGAACTCTCAACTCAGACGATTGGTGCATCTAAGCCCCAAATCAACACCTCACCCTAAACCCTCAACCCTAAACCCCCAAATACAAAGCCTGCAGCTCGAGGTCCCCTACATCCTCAGCCCAGCCTAACTAATCCCCAGCGGCTTGGGGTTTAGGATTTAGGGTGGAGGCCCCGCCTAGTCTAGGAAAATCCCATGCAGTAGGTTGTAAAAAAATCACGGCTACTTTTTGGGGCCCCCAAATCATAAGATGGTCCCTATTAGCATTTCCGTGTAGAATGCTAGCCACCTGAGCTTTTGAAGCGGGATCTGGGCCAGTATTACGTACTTTTGAGGTCCGGGTAAAGTATACAACCGGTGTACCGATAAAAATGCTCTGCGCTCTGTACCTGATATTTTCGTATCTTTCCCCTTTTAAAACCTAAACCTTAGGAGGACCCCCCACCCTGTAATAGTGGCGTAATAGGAATATTATAGGACCCTAATATAACCCTTATTATCCCTCATAGTCACTATTACAGGGTGGGGAGTCCTCCTAACCTAAACCCCCATTTTTGAGGCGTGTCAAGGTAAGGCCTAATGCCTGAACCCTCCACCTTCAGATCCTGCACACAGGGCGAGTCTTGCAAGACTCCACGCAGCCGACGCAAGCAAGAGGGACAAACGGTTTAGGGATGTTTAGGGTTTAGGGTTAAGGTTTCAGGGTCCAAGTACCTAATGCTCAAATGCCTGTGTAAGGTTTTAGGCATCAGGGAGTAAAGTGCGGCTCGTGCTTGCAGCATGTGTCTTTCACCCCTTTCTACAACACCCGCACCCCCCCTCAGTACATTCCCCCACTATGGTAGGAAAAGCAAGCCATGGAAAAATGAGAGCAATAGGAAGGTGTACCCTAAACCCTAAACCCTGCAGGGGCAGGGTCCCAAGGCCCTGGGTTTCTAGGTCTTGTGGCGCTTAGGGCCTCGATGGGTCCATGCTGAAACTTGAACGAGGCAGCTATGATACAAATCATTGCCCCCTCTCAAAGTAAGAGTCTTCAACAAAGGTAGCATTAAGGGCAGTGTAAAATATTAATAATGATAATGATGATAATAATGCTAATAAAGCCTAAATATTATCTACCTGTTACTGAGCGGGGCCATATGCAAGATATGTTACGAAGAAACTAGCTATCTATCGTAGTAGCTATCTAAAAAACTATAGGACATTACCTGGCTAGACCTTTTTGCCTTTTCCCAGCTCAAGCTTTTGATTTTGGGAAAGCAGCTCTCCACTTGTTATAAAGGTTTCTGGCCTCAGACCCCAGCGAAAAAATCTATTTTGGGTTGTTATTGGGATCATGGTAACCAAAAATTCAAAACATATTTTGGAGGCCCCTACAGTCACTAAGGATTTTTGCGTTCCAGCTGTGCAGCGGTGCAGGTTTTTCTCCACCCCGATCAGGCAGGCCTATGACTAACCTCTGTCCCTACACCCTAAACCCTAAAATTCCAATCATTCTCTCCCTAACTTTCGAATTAGTTACAGCCTGTATGATCCCTACATACATGCGCTGTCAGCCCTTCTGCAGGCTTCGACGATAGGGATACTGTAGACCCCTAACTAATAAACCCCCTCCCCTTCATGGGGATTATGATGGGGATCCTAATATTCAGGCCCTTAAAAACAGGTGCTTTATTAATCATACCCCTAAACCCTAAACCCTAAAGAGTAATTTCCATTTTCCTTTCCATTATCCCGATATAACACCAATATAACCCCTATATTGATCATGGGTCTCCATTAGGGTCTTTAACTTTCCCAGGCCACTCAAGCTGCTTTGCCTGACTGCGCTCGAGCTGCCTGCCCCAAATTGGAAAGTGGGGCGAACCTAGATCACTCTTACCTTTCGGTAATTAAACAGCGTAGGAAGCTCCACGAAGAGAGGTGTTGCAGCCATCTGCGCAATCTCTGGCGTCTTAAAACTATCAACCGCCTAGTGAGATCACTACTCTCCATTCCTCCCGTCCCTTCCTTTCTACATTCTCTGCAGCCCTTCGCATTCCGAAAGCCCGACGGCCCTAAACCATAAACCCTAGACCCATTGTTAAGCCTAGAGTCCCCATGTACTGTGCGAAACACAGGTAGACAGCAATAGAGACCCGAGCAACACCAAAAAACACACATTTTGGAAGGCATCCCTTATACCGTGGATGCCGCTCCCACTGTGCCCCTTTGAGCTTTTGGTAGTAGTTTCCATTTTCTTTGCCATTATCCCTATAAAACCAAAAAAATACCATAACCCCCATTTTACCCCTATATAATCGTCTCATATAACTTTGAGGGTATCAGCCTCCAGGGCAAAAGCGTCAGGGACCCAAGGGCCCTAAAATACTGTAACTCCCACGACTTTACCCAGCCCCTCGCATGTAGTTCCTTTTTGGGTAGTATATCATAATCCCTTACCAAAAAATCATAACAGACCCCGGAGAGGAAGCACAAAGGAGTCCTTGGGTCGTTCTATACTTCCTCAACCCTAGTCCCTAAACCCTAAACCCCAATCCCTGATGCTGCTTTAGGAACCTAAGGGCGTGCAAGATTTCCTTCATCACCAGTAGTTGAGTTCTGGGCCTCCAAGTAAGGACTTCAAGCCAGTGTCTGCAATTCTTTCAAATCTATTAGGGTTTAGGGATGTTTGGGCCTAAATCCAAGCAGCAGAACAGGGCTTTGCGGTAGGTCGCTCTGTAGTTATGTTGGTTTCATAAAGGGAGATTATGGGTAATTCGTGGGACTTCTACTTTAGGGGAGTGGGCGGACGTAAAGTGATGTAAGGAGCCTAAACTCTATAGTCCCCCTTAAGTAGATAGCTTACGTAACTATGGTATAACATACCCGCAAAGCCTTATAAACCTCAGAGAACTACAATACAACCTATCTTCTTCTCTCCTTATAAACATTATACTGTAGTTTCCCTAAATAAGGGACCCCAGTATAGACCCCAAAATACGATTGTCCTTATTATGAGGAACCCCCACCAAAAAATTGCTCCTAATTTTGGGAAAGCCCCATATAACTCTTCGAAGAAAGCGTAGACCCATTGGCGGTAAAACCTCTCTGCGAGCAACTGGCAAAATCAATTTGCAGGCTTGGCTTGGATGGGTAAGTCTCAACCCTAAACCCTAAACCCTAAACCCTAAACCCTAAAAGTCTCAAAACAGGATCCTAAGAGTTCCAGGTTGAGGTAAGGTTTAGGGTAAGCTACTCAAAACAGGATCCTATGGGTTCAGAAGTTTGGGTTTAGGGTTTAGGGTTTAGGGTTTAGTCTCCAAACAGGACCCTAAACCCTAAACCCTAAACCTTAAGGCCTCAACCCTAAGCCCCTCAAAGCAAGAGCCGAATGTACAAAAGGATGGCCTGGATGGGTAGGCTGAAACCAGGCCCGCTGCACAACATAGGACACGTCATGGCTTGAAGATAAGGACATTTGAGCTGTAGTCTAAACTCCCAGTATCCCCCTTAATAACCCTGTAGTAGCCCCCTATATAATCCCCTATATATCCCCCCTTTAAGGAGTTTAGACTATAGCTCATTTAAAGTTAAGTCTAAAGTTTGTTGGGCGTAGGACTCTTGAAGGGTTTCAAGGCTCAAGGAGCATGACCTTAACCTCAAGTATACCGCTCAACAAAGTTCTCCTTGACAGGATCTCAAGACATGATTTTATGGGTTCAGGGTTTAGGGTTATAAGCATGGGTTTTGAAGCCGAAGGGAAGCTCTGGCTAGATGAGACACCTGCAGTTCGGCCCTGCACAAGAACTCGAGATGTAAGATTCAAAGCTGGTGGAGTCAACAGTGACCGAAAAGAGACCCCATTTTGAGACACCTTTCTTCTCTCCCTTTGGGAGAGGGCTAAAGCCTGCTTGAACCTGGGCAGTCTCCTCACAAGGCCTAAATGACGCAGGGGGGATCCGAGTCTATCACCCGTGTAATCTGAATAGCATCCGCACTTTCGGCTTGTTCCAAAGATTATATTCAACAAACCAGTGCCGGGGTTCACATTGCTAGCGCGATGCTCTTAGTTCTATAACTACTGGTGCTGCTACAACTTCTGCTTCTACTCCTACTCGTGCTCCGACTACTGCTACTGCTACTGCCACTGCTGCCGCTGCTTGCCGCGGCTGCCGCCGCCGCTTCTGCTACCCAAGCCCGGAATCCCTAAACTCTAACAAGCCATGGAGTTAGCAGCAGCCTCATATCATGCAGCCGCAACTGCAGCCTTGCTAGCCCTAGCAAACTACCATAACATAGCTTGCTTTAATCTGGATATTGCTAAGACTTTAATTTAATTGTCTTTCTTGCGCTTTTTTAGAAGAAAAATGATTGAACGCCATTTCGAACAATGACTCAGAACCAAAATCCTATGCCAACTCTTCTTGTTTTGTGATGTCGCCGCTCATGGGTTGCCTCGTTCTCAGGACTTCCAAGCCCTGGAAGTACGAGTTTTACTCGAAAGCCTACGGAGGACCTGCATGCGCTTTAAAGCATATTCCGAGGAGTTTGGGATGTCCTGGGGGTTTGGGTTTAGGGTTTAGGGTTTAGGAGACAACTCTTTCCATGGAAGATTCCGCTAAAATACCCCAATACTGAAGAAGGAGCCCTATGAACTCTGCGTAGTTCGCAGAGGCATATCTATTTCGACAGCCCCATATGAGCTACAGTCAACATTTGCCAAATACTTAACGGACATGGATTCCTCATTATTATGCACTATACGAAACTAAAAGATGACCCCTTATGTCCACTGTTAAGGGTCCCTTAATTAGACATTCACAAGTTCTCATATAATCATCATAATCCTTGAACCGCACGTGAACACACAGACACCTGGCTACCCACTTATGTACGTACGTAGACCTCTCGGACGGACAGACTGACGGACAGGCAGGCAGACATGACATCAAGCATGCACGCATGACTACACATGTACGGATATCCGTCGTTTGGAGAACAAACCCCTTTAAACCTTAAACCCTGTAAACCCTATAAACCCTATAAACCCTAAACCATAAATCCTGTAAACCCCTTTAAACCCTTAACCAAGCATGGCTTCCCCCCAATGTGATCTTTGCAGGACGCTGCCCATCTAGAAGCTTGGGTCACTCTTGAGCCGGCTCGGCCGCACTGTTAAGAGAGTAGTCATATCGGGATTATATTAGGGTTATATAGTAACAATGGAAAAGAAAATGGAAGCTACTATGGTATAATGGGGGATATATTGGGATAATGGAAAAGAAAATGGAAACTATTATTTAAGTGATTGGGGTTTAAGGATGCTTTTGATGGGGTTCATACGGGCCTGTAGAGGTCATGTAAGTGTTATAATCTACACTCCGAGTATCAGGGTTTAGGGCTTAAGGTCCTACCCAGACCTTCCTATGTAGTTCCTTTTTGGGGTAGTAGATTATAATCCCTTACCAAAAAACCATAACAAACCCAAAAGGAACTACATAGGAGCCTTTGGGTATGAATCTATGCCATGCTAAATCCTAAACTGCCCTAAACTAAACTGGCCTCGGAACACCAGTAAAAATGTAATCTATGGTTGTTATTGGGATTATGGGAACCAAAAAAAAATTTTGGAGGCCCCTATAGTAAACCCCACACCTAGGGGTTTGGGATCGTATGAACCTCTGTCATCGAAGTTGCCAAGCTGGGCTGGCTCTTGTCTCAAGCAGTCACCGCTCCTGACATGGCCAAGGGTCTGGCTGGGTAGGGCAAGACAGCTCAGGGTTTAGGGTTTATAGTCCGCCTTAAGTAGATAGAGTATGGGGTATATGGGGATCTGATTATCATATACCCAAAGCCATATTCTGTCTACTTAAAGGGGACTATAAGGTTTAGGGAAGCGGCGCTAGGGCCGGGTTTATAAAGTTAGGGTTATAAGGTTTAGGGAAGCTTAGGGTTGACTGGGGGATTTCCGAAGAAAGTCCCTTCTGAGGGGGTCAGCTACAAGAAGGAAGTGACAACACATGTATTTGGGGGTTTTTACGGTCCGCTTCAAGGCTAGCAGTTTTGATATTTGGTATACTTTTGGCGAAGCAGCTGCAGAGGTTGTTGCTTCTTCTGGCTCCCATACTGATCCGGCCTGATTTGGAACTCCTTAGGAGCACCATTTCCATGATTCCATCCGGCTTGTATAGGATGGCACAGTCAGACTCTAAGGGGGATAACATTTCGTGACTTCCCTTCGTGTGAGCTGCCAGTACCAGGTATCCAACATCGGAACCTAGGGCAGTCCACCGAAAAAAATAAGGTGCTACAATATCAATCCTGAACTTAATCTTCCGTGCCCCGGGGCTGGAAGCTAGGCAACTGCTACGCCCTGCCACCCTTACTGTAACGCTATGGTAAAAGGGGCTTGGAAACTACGATCCTGAACCCGCAGCCCTCTAACCCTGAGCTCACAAGAACCCTAAACTGAAACCCCCGAACATAGGCCTTGTGAAAGCCATCAGCCGCTCATGCAATCACGGCCCAATTTCCAACATGTCCTGCCTCCAAGGGCAAAACGGCTAAACCTTAAGCCCTGAACCCTCAACCCTGAACCCTAAACCCAATCTTTTGGGCTGGCTTGGCTTTTCAGGTAAACCTCCACCCACCCGCGTGCCCAAATCCCCTACCCTCAAACTGGAAGCCCTGATCTGAACCAACAGCCCTTAACCTCAAACCCTATGACTCCCAGCTCCCTATCTGGAGACCTAAGTAGATAACCCTTCATTTTCCCAATATACTATAGTAGTTTCCATTTTCTTTTCCATTATCCCTAATATTACCCCAGTATAACCTGAATATATCTCTATACCAACCAATATTACCTATAATTGTACTTATATCCCCCAACTACAACCATATCTACGGCACTTCAGGGGCTTGAGTTTGACTTCTGGTCAGGGTCTCAGGTAGGTATGCTGCGACACACCTGCGTTGTCTATGACTATGAAGAAGATAAAAGGATGCAGGATACAATTGGTTTTGGGTTTAGGTTTGACGGTTTAGCGTTTACAAAAACTTTTCAGACCTTCGTCAGACTTACCCTAGGCCTTCAGGAAGCCTTTTCCAAACCCTATAAGCCCTCAATCCAGAATCCCTAAACTCAAAATTCCTAAGCCTTGAACCCCTAAACCCCCAACCCCCACGCCCAAAATCCTTAAACCCTAAACCCCCTATCCACAAAGCGTAAATCCCTAAACCCCAAACCCTAAATTCCTAATGTAGACCCCTGATTAATAAACCCCCTCCCTAAAGAGGGATTATAGTAGGGATCCTAATATTAAGGCCCCTAAAAGGAGGGGGTTTATTAATCATACCCCTAAACCCTAAACCCTTAAGAGTAGTTTCCGTTTTCTTTTCCATTATCCCTATATAACCCCAATATAACCCCTATATTGATCATGGGTCTACACTACCCTGCGGAGGTCCTCCCGGAGAGGTTGCGGGCCGAAGTCTTTCGAAGCATCGCCAGGCCTGTGTGGGTGTAGGGATCATTGTTTGCGGCTTAGGGCTTAGGGTTCTGAACCTTAAACCCTAACCCCCGAACCCTAAACCCTAACGCTCAAACCCCAAAACCTAAACCCTACGCCCACAAGCCTTTTGGCCTGGTGTGTGTTCAAAGCCTGACGCGCAATCTTCTAATGAGGACGCCAGGGTTTTGAGGGCCATAGAAAACATGGAGACTAGGGTTTAGGGTTTGGCAATAGAGACAACCTAAACACTAAACCCTAAACCTTTAACCGTTCTGTTGAAGAAGGGTTCTTTGGAACCCAAGCTCGCGCCCGCTGGTTCTTGGATTCCCTCAGAATAAATTCCCAGCATCGTTGAAGCCGACCGAAAAGTCCAGAGATCACTTGCTTAAGAACCCCAAAAAAATCCCAAAACGTCCGTGGAGAGGTCTAGAACCCATACTAAACGTGGGGTACTGGTACGATTTTTTTG
Source organism: Symbiodinium pilosum (assembly GCA_905231905.1). NCBI lineage: Eukaryota > Dinophyceae > Suessiales > Symbiodiniaceae > Symbiodinium > Symbiodinium pilosum. The sequence goes on from CAJNIZ010016836.1 coordinate 10,953, forward strand.
GAGTATTCGGGCTTTGGCAAAACCCTCAGGCACAGCTCCTAGCCTCATAACAATTGCGTGCTAAGGCAAATCCTGAATCGAAAGCTTCAAGCCAAAAGCACAAGGAAGAACCTTCTGCTAGACACATTCCCTAAGGGTCCAAGGACCCAAATAATAAGGTTTTAGGGCCCAAATACCATTAATAGTATTTGGGCCCTAAAACCCTATTATTGGGGTCCTTGGACCCTTAGGGATAAGTGGTTAGGTGCAGTACTCCAGGAGGTACGAGAAAGAAGATTTCCTCTGAACATGTACACCTAAAAGAAGATTTCCTCTGAACATGTACACCTAAAACCTACAGGTAGAGCTCGCCTAACATGTCCCAAAGTCACCGTAAGTCACAAACCTACCTAAGCTAAACTCTACCCTCACCCAAAGTAGCATAGAACCACTCCCGACTGCCTTGCAGAGTAATCGTTTTAGAGCAGTTTTGGGGATTCCATGTTAGTTTTTTGAGTTTCCCTAGCGCCATTGCCCTGCCCAGGATTTCCCCTGTATTACCTCCGTTTGAACAGATCTAGTTGAGGGGAACCTTAGCGGGTGGTGAGGGTATGCGGTTTGCTGGGGGAGGAGTGTTCAAGCCTTCCATGTAATTTTCCATTGTCTTGTCTGTTTGATTCTCCATTGAAGGGGTAACGTTTCTAACCCCTATAGAACCCATCATGACTCTTTTTTTTTGGGGGGGGCTTCATGGCGAAAACTTTAGACCCTAAACCCTTAATCCAAAACCGAACCCCTTAACCCTAAACCCATAATCCAAAACCCTAGACCCTAGACCCTACACCCTAAACCCTTAATCCTAAACCCTAAACCCGTAATCCTAAACCCTTAATCCTGAAGCCTAAGCCCTTAATCCTCGCAAAGGCCCGGGGGGCCTTGGACTTCTTCTTCTTCCCCTGTGGGGGCCAGGCCTCTTGCACGTCTGGGATTCGATTTAGGGGCCCTAGAAAAATAGTACCTCTTCTGGTGCTATTGGGAATATACACACATATATATATATACACATACATATAGACATACATGTATGTGTGTATATATATATATATGTAAATACACACACATGTGTTTTTGGACTCTGGTCCGTAATTATGAAACACGATTTCCAGAAATCTCCCCGAAGTGGTGCTTTCCTGGAACAAAAGTTCAGGGTTTGGGCTCTAAGGTACCCTGGAGCTGCGGTAGAAATTACAGGTTCATGTGGTTCTTAGGATTTGAGCTACAAGAAACCATACACCAATCAGCCCTAAACCCTTGTTTAGGGGTCTGGAGGTTGAAGGCTGACACAGGCCATTCCTTATACTGGCATTTGTTGAGCTTTGCTGTCATAGTAATGGCAGGTCCAGAGCCTCGCGCTATGAGGGATTATAATATACCACACCCCTTTAAGGCTTAGGGTTTAGGGTTTAGGGCTTAGGGCTTAGGTTTAGGGATTAGGGTTTAGGAATTAGGGTTTAGGGCTAAGGGCTTGGGGTAGGGCTTAGGGTTTAGGTTTAGACCTCACTCAGGGTTTAGG
>CAJNIZ010016836.1:16423-35530 GCA_905231905.1 Symbiodinium pilosum
CCTAAACCCTAATCCCTAAAGCCAGAACCCTAAACCCTAATCCCTAAACCCTAATCCCTAAACCCTAAACCCTACAGCCTAATCCCGAAACCCCTAAACCCTGAGGTCATGGAGCCGCCATGGGTCAAAGCTCACAGGATGATAGGGTAGTTTCTCAAAACAGGGAGACCCCAATATGGACCCCAAAAAGGTTCAGGGTTTAGGGTCTAACAGAAATAAGGAGACCCCAATATCGACACCAAAGTGCTCTAATCCTACATGGTTCAATTGGGCTGATGGTGGGCGTTTTGCAGGTAGGGGAAGGGAGCCAGTTCCCAAGAAGACATACCGACTCAATTGCCCAGGGTTTAGGTCTTAGGGACATGTCGCAATAACTTCCCCCAAAGCCTGGACGCTGTGCCCTTTACCCTTCGCCCTCCATCCTTGACATGAAAGGCCTAAAGCTGCCGGAATGAACCTTGAATCCCACGCCTTAGGCCCTGACATCACAATACATAGCCTCAACACTTCAAACCAAAGTCCCGCGCAGGTATTTCTCAACATAGGTCCTAACCCAGGCCCAGACGCCTGATTAATAAGCCTCCTCCCCTTGGCAGGGATTATACTAGGGATCCGAATATTGAGACCCTTAAAAGAAGGAGGTTTATTAATCATGGGTCTACGTTATATGATCCCCAATAAGGAGCCCCCGACACTCCCTTCACGATCCCTATATATCACGGGCTCTCTAGGGGCCCCCTCTTTTTGAGAACTTACCCGAGTCTCCACATCAAATGCATCGTCTAGCCAAGCCCCTGGCGCAAAGGCCGTACTTCTCCTCGATGGCGTGAACCAACGCTGATAGCCTGTGATTCGGGGCTTGGGGTCTAGGTTACCCCACCCTGTCATTGTGTATAATAGGCATATAAGAGGACCCTAATATAATCCTTATTATCCCTTATCGCCACTATTGCAGGGTGAGGGGTCCTCCTAGGGTCTTGGGTTTACGGTCGGGCGCTTAAATAATTACCCAAACCCTAAACATCAATGTTATGACTCTGGATTTCTTGTAGAGTGCTGCCCCCAGGTGGAAGTTTAAACCCCAAACCCTAGACCCTTTGGGGCTTACACGTTAGAGCCATAGTCTAAACTCCTAGTATCCCCCTTAATAACCCCTGTAGGAGTCCCCTATACAATCCCCAACATAGCCCCCTCTAAGGATCTTAGATTATGGTTCATATAGCCAAAAACAGGGCCTCTGCAAGAAGAACCTATAGGAATACTCTAGAATCATCTTCGGTTCTGGTGGCATTCCAAGCGCGCCCTTCAAAGTGCTTCACAGGACCTAAGCGATAAACCCTAACCCAAAAGGACCAGGAACAAGGACTAGCCAAACAGCACCCTAAGCTCAAGGGTTTCAGGCTGATACCCCTAGGGTTGTACCCCTGGGTTTTGGGATTCTTTTACGGGACCCTGGCAGACTATATAGAGGCTTGATTAAGGCCATATTAGGGAAACCTTTTAGGGGTGCGACCTTAGGGGTACAACCCTGGAACCCTTGATAAGCCGGAGCCCTTGAACTGTGTGGCTCCAGCGTTGCCCGTCTCCGGTGATACGGGAAACTTTCCCTCACCCCCCATTTTGGGTATGTTCCATGCTAGCATAAGGGCCAATGCACACAGTTCTTAGGTCCTTGAACTCTGGAAACACTAAACTCCCCTCGGCCTGCCCCCCTGATCCATCATAAGCTTGCCCCACCTAAGCGGGTGTTAGGATTTGCTCTGCTACCTTACTACATCCGCAGAAACCCAGAAATCACGAACCCTAAGCTATCAGAGTCCATGTATTCCTATACATCTCTATATGTAGGTTTCCATAAGTAGGGGCCCTAATTTTTCGAGACTCCATATTTTCCGAACTAGCCCCGATACACTACACGCCCTAATCCCTAAACCACCTGTCCAACAAATCTCTGTATCCCTACCGCGCCTCTGGTGTGCGAACCCCTGGCGTTTTATGGAGCTGGGTTGGGATTTAGCGTTTAGGGTTTAGGGTCTAAGGTTTGGAGTTTAAAGGGGCAACGCTTCAGGGTTTATGGTTACCCTAAACCCTAAGCCCTAAACCCGATGGGTCCCAATGCTCAACTGAGGTTCTTGGGATTTTGGGAAAACCCTAAACCCTAAACCGTATTTGTAGCACCCTGAGGCTATGGCTTTCGGGTAGTAGTGTTTAGAGTAGGAAGGTCGAGATTTCGGGGGTTTGCTCGGAGTTTAGGGTTTAGGATGTAGGGCCATCTTGCGCCAGAACTCTTATCGTAAATCTAGGAAGTAACCGGTAGGGCAAATCGACGCAATCATATACCCTGACATCCCAGCAACGGTTACATGCGATGCTATATGATTCCAAGTGATTACAAGCCCCAAACGCTCAAATGCTAAACTCTAATCTGAAATACAACTTTTTGAAAAACAATCAAATCTCTTGACTTGGTTGCATTGAGTGATTATAAATGTTTAACACATATTTTTTTGGAAGCACGCGACATCTCCTCCTGCATTCCCCAAGAGTATGAAGAAACTTCCTCTTTGCCGTGTGGACTCTTTTCTGCTGGTGAGGTGTAGGGTTCGAGAATAGGACCTGCCTGCCTGCTGCCATCAAGAACAGGTACCCCTTGGGATTCACATGATACATGGTCTCTTGTGAAGCGGGGTGTACTGTAACTTGGGGTAGAACGGATTTGCATCTGTATCTTTGGCTAGACAGGTGCTTGCCAAAGAAGGGCACCACCTAAGAAAGTGCAGCGGCAAGGTTGTCCACAAGGAAGACTCTCAAGCCACACTTATAAAAAGTTCAAAAAGTACGTGCTGTTGGCTGAGAAAATCGAATCTGCCATTCAGCAAGAAAGAGAGGCAGTGGTGCTTCTAAGAAGACTGAAGGAGGATTCTGATTTGCGGCGGCCCGAGAAAACTATGTTTAACCCACTAAGACGACTTCATAGGAAACCCCATGTACACCTTCAACGACTTAGGATTCCGGAGGGTACGTAGGAACACAGTGGTAATTACTCCAAGCCGACTGAGGGCTGTAGCTGCTGCTCATGCCGAACACCGGACTTCCAAAACCTTGGGCCCTCCAGGCCCAGAAGTTCAGATGCTAACGGAATTCAGCACGTGGTTTAGGGCTTAGGGTCAGGTTTCAACCATAGGAAGATTTCGGTTTCATTCAGGGCTGATTCGTTGACCCGCAAGTCTAGGTGTGAGGGCAGGCTCAGAATTTGGATGTCAGGTGGTTAGCAAAGAATAGAGGTATGGATCCCTGAGTAGGCCTATGTCATCTGTAATAACGTGATACTTTGCTTTTGCTCCTCCACTCCGTCATTCCCCACCAACTACCTCGAAGAAAATGCTCATCTCCAAAACCTATTTAAAAAAGGAACCTGACATCCCAATGAATCCACAGTTTTCGTCTCATGTCGAAGTGATTTTCCGATGATTACCATTAGTTTCGCTTATGCTTGCCCTGGACGTGCATGTTATCCTCAAAACCTAAACCAACGGAACTCTAAACCCAACGCCGCACAGTAAGCCCTGCACGCTATGAACCTCAGACATTAAGCCCAAGCCGCCGAAACCCTCAATAAACAGTAGCTTCCATTCTCTTCTCCATTATCCCTATATCTTCCCTATACAACCCCTATATATTCCCTATATATATATATATATCTATGTATATATATACATATATATATATAACCCTACCACAATTTCCATTCCAGCGAGATCTCTCCCGGGCCTTGGCTTATTCGAGCGGAGGTCGACCATGAAGTCTGCTGGCGGCTCACGACAGCCTGCCTTGAAGCCCTGCAGCAAAGAGGCGGAGCTTAGGGCATTAGGGTTTAGGGTGTTAGGGTTTAGGGTGTTAGGGTTCAGGGTGTTAGGGTATTCCTAGGCCCTCAACCCTCTGCAAACATATACTTATATTGTAAAGCCCGAAATTATCCTATATATCCTAGATATGGCGTACATATCGCAGTATATCCCGAGGGACATTTGAAACAAACGCAATTGGCCCCAGAAAGGTCTGATTGCCCCGCCGCTGTGTGTTTCTCAACATCGTGCTGAACCTAGAACCCTAGTAAAATCATGTTGCTGTTTCTTTTGATTATACCGAAGTAAAAACACATATTGTTTTGAAGTACCCCTAAGAATAGATCATGGTGGGTGGAACAAAGACCAGCGCCGTCCACGTTACGGAGAAAAATCTAGGAATCATTGTACTTAATGAAGCTTTAAATGGCACAAGACTTCCTCAACCCCAAGCCTTAAACCCTAAAACCCAAACCCTAACCCCTAAACCCTAAACCGCACTTAGTGCGAAGAATTTCATATGCTTTGCATCATAAAGGAAAGGGATGAGGTCCCAAGAGGGATTTATGAGACAATTTGGAAAGAAAGATCGGAAGGGAGCAGGGAAGTGAATCCCCCGAAAGGTTTTGGGTTTATAGAGTTTGGGGTTTAGGTTTCCATGGACAAGAGCATAAAAAAACACACATGAAACTGGGATGCATGGGAAGGCATGCTAAGTTTGCGGAAGGATTTTGCTGCTTCCAGCGAAGGGTCACAGCATCTGAAAGATGCTACAGGAGGGTTGTATACAGTCCTGGACCCTCAACCTGAATCCCTAAAGCCCCCCCCCCCCTTGCCGACTTGTCCCCTAAACCTTGTAAGGCTTAGAGTTTGTGGTTTAGGATTCGGGTGTAGCGTTTAGGGGTAAGCCCTGTTCATGTCAGTCCTGGTCAAGAACGATGTACGTATCTCTCCCCGTCCCGTCCTCGGATTCGGTGATAGTCGCGAATTTTGAGGATTCTCCAAATGGAGTGAGGGACAGCCTGGGCATCCTCGGTATGTATTATCCTGTGGCATTCAGAAAATCGAAAATAATAGTAACCACAGTAACAATAAAGATGGTAATAATAGTTAGTTAGTAATGATGGTAACAGTATCAAAAATATTAGTGCCACATCCCCAAAACGCCGAGAGACACCCGCAAATGCTGTGGCAGTTGCGGGTGTATATTGGGATATTGTGCATACTAGAGGTCCCTTTTTGAGACTTGTAAGGTCCTTTTGAAAGGCGTATACAGGGGTTTAGAGTTGGAGGATAGTCTCCCAAATAATGGAGACTCACACGGAAAGTCAACTGGAAGCTACTCTATAGGGTTAGATGGGCTTCTATGACAGCAACTGTGCGGTGCAAAAACCTACGTTTAGCCCGCTGCCTGCATATGAGCCATAGTGTAAACTCCTAGCATCCCCCTTAATAAACCCTATAATAGTCCCCTATATAAGCCCCTTTAAGGCATTCAGATTATATTGAAATCTTTTTGGAGTTTGCTATGGAGAGCCGCGGAACGGCATGTCTGCATTGGCGCGCATAAGCAAAAGTCATAGCGGAACATGCAGCACCCCCTACATCACACAGGGTTAGAGTAGGTTTAGGGTTTAGGGTTTAGGGAGTAGGTCAGGTTACGCAAGCTTGGTTGCACAAACTCATATTGACTTTCACCGTGTAAGCTTGGTTGCACAAACTTATGTTGACTTTCATTGTGCTGAAGAACATATAGCAACTTTCTAATCCATGAGGGGAATACAATGTTGCTCTATGTTCGGGACTTCGGTAACACAATTTCAGACCTGAATGCAGGATATTCCATTGAAACTTCTATGGAATATGCCCGGGCACACATGAGAGTTTCCCAAAACTAGGGGTACCGTTTTGGGGATCCCCATAATATGGATTATAGTATTTTGAGGTCTATATTGGGGTCACCCTATTTGGGGAAACTACCACATTTACCTAAACCCTAAACCCTAAACCCTGGTAAAGGCAAGGGGCAGAGACAAACACCGGCGTGATGCGCGTCACCATCCCGCTCTTTCTGCCGGGAGCCTCATGCTTCATCTAAGAATTACTGCCCTGCATTTAGGGTTTAGGGTTCCCTGAATAGTAATAACTATTTTCTTCTCCTTGATTACTATATACTCCCCGAATATGACCCCTATATAACTCTTAACGACTGGGCCGCCCTTGGGACCGTCAAGGGAGGTATAGGGACGTATGAGCCATAGTCTAAACTCCTCAAAGGGGGTTGTATAGGGGACTGTATAGGGTACTACCATGGGGGTTATTAAGGGGGATACTAGGAGTTTAGACTATAGCTCATCTTCAGTTCAGGTGTTCAGGGCTTCTCAAAATGGCGGTCTACTCAGGGGTATACGCGATGGTCTAGGGATTGTGGCACCTTGAGAGATCATATTGCGTTGAAGAAGCGCTGCAACTTTATGAAGAAACTCCTCAAACTTTTGGGCGTCCTCTGGGCTTAGCACTTGCAAGTAGGACCCAATGACGGATTGGGATAACTGAGAGGAAAGTTCTGTCGGAACTAGAAAGACAACCTCCGCCCCCAGCGGAAAAAAAACAACAACTGCGCATACAAAACAAAGAGCAAAAACACGCAGCAGCAAGATGCAGCAGTCGTAGATTGCCCTTAGAAAATGCTCCAGTGCCCAGCAATCATGTAGGTTCCCCCAAGCCAGAAGTTTCAATTACTGCTACAAAGCTTTCCAAGACCCAAGAAGGCCATAAAACAAGGTAAATTACCTCCTCCCCCTAATATTAGGGTTTAGGGTTTAGGGTCTAGGGCTATTCCCCACCCTCTCATCATGAATCCTCCCCCTCACATACATTGGGGGGGGCTGGTTGTTATGAGGGGGTGCGGGGTGTTATTATGAACCCTAGACCCTAAGCAAGGACAATGTAGATGTTTGATTTTCTTTGCCATTCCCCTATATACTCTGCACTTTCATCAGCCTCGCTTGGAAGCAACATCTCTGCAGTTAGTGCCTATACTTGGACGCACCGGGTGGCGATTTTATAGCGGTATACAAGAATAATGGTGAATAAATTGGAAAAGAAGAAGGAACCATACAGGGACACCGGGTTTATATCAGGGGCCTTTACCTACGAGGTATAGTGCAGAAGGCCACGTAATCACCAACATTATGGTTCTTGGTTCCTTGCCAAATTAAGGTATAGGGTACCCCAAATAAGCCTGAAAATTGGCAATCGTTTGGGTACCGTCTCTCAGATTATGGAAATAGGTTCTACCCACCTCTAAGGTCGGGTATACCTCCCACATGTGGTTACAGTTTTTTGGTCACTACATAGGGTCTAGGGTTTAGGGTTTAAGATTTTCCCTAAACCCTAAACCCCAAACCCCAAGCATGCTAGGCCTCCAAGCAAGGGGGGCGCGCTTACGCAGAACTTGTCATGAGATGTACTTGGCGCCCAACCCCTTTACCCATTACCGTTTGGAGGCCATATTCATTTTTTACTTGGGTCTAAATGAGTAGTGGGATTCCAAATAATGGGGTCCTCAGACTCCCTGGGACTACCAGCCTTTACTTTGAAGGCTAGGGCTACGCATTCATCCTGCTCCACCTCGGGTTTAAGGGTTTATGGTTGAAGGTTGAGGGCTTAGGGTTTACAATCACAATTGGCGTGGTCATGCATCGTGTTGTCCTTCATGTGGGACTTGGCTTAAATATTTATACTGATCCCACATGGGGGGAAATTCAGATAGGGACCCGTATTAGGGTTTAGGGTTAGCAAGAAATGAAGGGACTAGATTTTTATTTTAGTCCTTATAGAACCCCCAGTAATATGGTAATCTCCATTGTCTTTTGCATTCCTTCATTTCCTGCTAGCCACAGGTAAACACAATCTTCAAGTCCGTATGGCAAAATCCCAAAACTTAGTTCCCAACATCAACTCTAAAACCCCTTTAAGGGTTTAGCTTGTAGGACAAAACCTGACCCCGCACACCTAACTCCTAAACTGAGACCAGCGCTGTCGCGACTCTATCCTCTGATCATGTTGCTTGGGACAATTTCTACGGAGTTGGGACAATGCTGAAAGCCACAAAGCAGCGACAAGGGGAAGTAATTTGAGTTTAGGGTGTAGGGGCTGAAATAGAATTTAGGGTTTAGGGTTTATGGTTCCGAGGATCTTAGGCTAAAAAGTCTAGAGGTCATGCAAGGATTCTCACCTGAAACCCTAAACCCTAAATCCTAACATTTCCAACACTTCATGTCCTTTACAACAGTTTAGACTTGAGAACTTTAGAGTTTGCAGCAACTGGGCTGAATCACATGGGAATCTCTCCAGCCCCTACCAAGTTGGGGGGTTCAATGGTGTATGGTTTTAGGTTTCAGGGTTTGTTCTAGAGATATAGTGACCGCTACATGACTCAAAATTGGTAGGATTCTTGTCGCAAGTGCCCCCCCCCAAAAGAAATGTACAGACGCTGAAAATGTTCTGAAACACTCACTTAGCTGAACATCTGCATCACCCAGCAGAAATGAAGGGTTTTGCTAACCGCCACCCCCAAATAGGACCCGATGGTAGTCCCTCGTAAGTAGATAGAATTTGGCTTTGGGTATATTAGGATAAGATCTCCCCCACATTTTATCTACTTAAGGGGGACCACATGGTTGCATGAGAAACCTAGAATCCTGAGTCTGAGGGTTGGAGTGGCCGAAATCCTGCTATTAGTTACTCAGTCATTCTAAGTAGGGAATATGGGTGTTTCCCCAAATTAGGGTACCTTATTGGGGGTGCCCATAATAAGGACTATAGTATATTGGGGTCTATATTGGGAAACTACCATGTGGGAGTACATTATATAGGGATTGTAGAGGAATTATTTTCCTTCATCTCCAACTACGAACCAATAAGGTTAAGGTCTGTACGAGCCTCTGCAGGAGTTGCGCATCATGGTTTCACAGAGTTGCCTGGCATGTGTGCCTGGTTCCAAAACTTCATGCTTGGGAGGACATATCCGATACCTTAAACCTCACCCGGAGGATAGGGATTAGGGTTTAATTAGGGTTTAGGGTTTGGGATTTGGGTTTTAGGGTTTAGGATTCACAATTTCGGGTTTAGGGCAAATCATACCGACTTCGAACCCTAAAGTCTAGAAATACCACCTACGTTGGGCGATTAGGATCCCTAACCTCAGTTCAACCTTAACTCCAGGTGGAGGATACCATTCGGCTTTACTTTGTAATCATCTCCTCCTAGAGCCCCCCAAAGCCACTCATGAGAACCCTTCCTCCATCACAATACAAATAGGGTTTAGGGTTTAGGGGTTTAGGGGTTTAGGGTAGGGATTCTTGTTGAAGGTCAGGGGGCAGTTCTCCTTAGGGGGAGGTGATTATTCCAGAGCCACTTCCACATTTCCTTCAAGATGTCAAACTGTCACCCATCCAGCGGTGCTAGGGATTGCATGAAAATTCTTAAATCCCCTGCACCAAGCTCCCTATATAAACCCTAAGCCCAGTCCCATACCATGCAGGTTTGGCAGCCTTAACGGACGATACATACTTCAGTTGCATAGGGTTGCTGGTGTAGAACCTGGGGTTCTTCCAGGAACGAACCCTAAACCCTATAAATCCGACCACCATGACCGTAGACCCCGAAAGGGGCTCACGGGGATTGTTCCGGGACATATTCCAAAGGGTCCAAGAAACCAATAATCATATACTTACGCAAAAACCTGTACTATAATTACTACTACCCAACAACCGCAGTACCTAATTATTGGGCACATGGACCCTTAGGGCATTCTGGGTTGTCATGTGACCAACATCGAAGAAGCCAATCTGCAGTGCTTGACCGGAGAGAGGGTTCAGTGTTTGGAACTATATAGGGGATTGTATGGGGGTTATATGGGGGAAAATGGAAAACAATGTGGAAACTGCAATCTACGGTTTAGGGGTTTAGGCCTTTAGGATTCGGGTTTGCGTTTTAGTCTATCCTTATTATAGAGACCCCGGAAAAAAAGAGTAATTACCCCTGATATTGGGAAACCCTCATATTACAAGGTGGAGGAGAGCTAGAATTTGGGGTTCAGGATTTAGGGTTTGGGTTTAGGGTTTTGGGGTTTTGGGGTTTGGGGGGTCTGGGGTTTAGGGTGCAACCCAAGTTCTTGGAGGTCCAAGGCTCCATGATCTAATGACACTTGAGGTTGAGTTTAGGGTCTAGGGTTAGGGTACTTCAGTCACCATGTAAACCCATGCTTGTTCGAACTTCTTGAGGCTTGGCTAAGCCTCAGGAGCCTAATACACAGCTGCTACGGATCCTATAAATTAAATTTCCAAGGCCTTGCTCGGATGCCCACTGCATTTGTAATTAGCGTCTATTTCCACGGACCTACGCGGGGCTACCTCATATTTTCTGTATTAATACGCAACTTTGTAACAGGGCCAACGCTGAAACAACACATCTCGTCCATTCTTTAATGTTGCCGCCTGAAGCCCTACGCTTGTGGAAGCGCGTTCGTCAACCATGATCCAGACGTGCTACTCCGAAGCGGTGAAACTCTTGCAGCCTGCACGATTTTCGCTAGCTGCGTGAAACGCGTGGCATACGGTAGGTGGGTTTTTTTTGGATAGTCCTGAGGAGGTTATCATCTTCATGTCATCCTCCGCATGCCACTCGCCTCCCCCTCGCCCACCCTGTCCCCAATTCAAGTGCTCTAACTTGTCCTCGCTAGGTCGGTACATTACCAAACCCTCGTGTTCTTAATAACGCTAACTATTAGGGGTATAGGGTATAACGGTATAACCTACTTATAACTCAAGGTTTCTCATAATGATGCTAACTGTTAGTTCTCAATAACACTAACTGCTAGTGGGATATATAGGATATACCGAATTTATAACTTGAGGCTTCTCCTATCTAGCTTCAACGTGAACCGCGGGCAATGGCCTAAGTCGTCTCAAGTGGCAACGCACTGCCTGGGCGAGTCTTGGCGGCGTCAACGCTGATCTGAGTTGCTGTTAAAGTGTTTAAGTTAAGTTACTATAATTGGGGGTATGTAGGGCTTAGGGCTTATAGGGTTTTGGATTTTGGGGTTTAGGGCTTTTGGGGTTTTGAGCTTCTGGTTTATAGCGTAATTTCGAATAATATCAATTCCCAATTTAATTTTGGTGCTATTCCCTATATGAACCATCATTTGGGGTGAGGTCGGGTGAGGTCGCTATAAATTGCCCAGAAGTCACTTATAAGGGGTATAAGGGGCTTAGGATTTATAGGGTTTTGGGTTGGTTATTAATCAGGAAGCCCTATTCTTCACCATGTACCCAAAAACATGGCGTCTTACTTGAAGTCCTTAGCGGCAAGCCAGTTACAGCTGAAATTACCTGGAAAAGGACTGTAACAGGGATCCCAACAAGGAACCCCAAGAACATGTGGGCATATGTTAGGAATATACCTGCCAAGGTAATTACTGTAGTTTCCTTAGACCTAGAAAAAAGAATACTATTTGCAATATTTCCTCAGGGGTATACTATACTGGAAATTAAAATAATTCCTAAGGACAGTACAGATTATGTTCGTAGTATAGATTCAGACGGAACTCATGTTGGTTCACAACAGGGATTCCAGGTCCTGCATGCAAGTACTTCACAACCTTAGACCTTTTTTTGCTTGCCAGGGGCTCAGCCGCCGCAAGATCACCTTTACTACACAACCAGGGAGCCGCTGTGCTAGACTTGGCAATGTAAAACTTAAGGCAATAACAACCAATAATGACAATCATTATACTCTTGTTTTGTGGACTCGGGTGTGCGGCATTTGCTTCAGTGCAGGCAACGTATTTGATCGCAGACCACTCTTACAGGTGAATTCGCTAGGGTTTAGGGTCTCATCTCCAGGAGCGTATTGCTCACACTTGAAACACCTCACGTGTAACAATGCAAGTGAAGGGAGATACCAGTACTGGACTTGACATATGCCTGGCATACCCCTACACAACTCCGATAACCCCATAGCCCCTAAACCCTAAAACTCACAACCCTATGTAGGCATCATTTAGGCGTTACTCACAACAGAGGGACCCTAGGAATCCCACGCGTAAATAGTTATCACAAGAGTATGGCGTGGATGGCTTCGTGGATCTTCCAGGTCTTACGGTCCTAGAGTTTAGGCTTTAGGGCTTTCAGTTTAGGGGTTAATTCTGCCCTATCCCACTTACACAGATTTGCCCCACGGCAGGCTTCCCTCCTGAAATGGCTGGTAGGGGAGGCATCATGTTAGAACCTCTCCCAAAGTGTTTATACAATTACTTAGGATCTGGGGTGGTGCCTTTGAGGATGCAATTTCCAAGCTTTAAAGCTCAGGACAGTGGGGCCCTCTGCACTTATGATTGGGGTCCTGGCCCCAACCATTAGCAGTCTGAAATAGGGGTAGCATGAAGGGACCAACGGGCTAGAGAGACAGACAGAGAGAGAGAGAGAGAGTGATTATAATTATCATCCAGCTGTTCATCATTGGGGGCAGTACGGGGCCCTAAACCCTAAACCCTTTGGTCTTGAGAATCTTGAGGGGTTTAGGGGTTTGCTTAAGTGGGAGTGGGTAACTGAATATAGGTACGTACCATTATAGGGGATCTAAAAAGGGATTACTATAGGGATCCACTCCCTAAACCCTTAACCCTATGATAGGGATCCACTACCCCACTTTTCCTCAAAAGACCCTAGACCATAAACCCTACACCCTAAACCCTAAAGAGTGAACGCTTGCCCTGCTGTCAGGCCGCCTCAGTGCTCCGACATCATCATAGTGACCTTGAGACGCGGTTTGGGATTTGGGCTGAGGGTTTAGTGTTTGGTTTTTAGGGTTTAGGATTTAGGGTTTAGGGCTTAGGGCTCCAAAATTCACGGCGTGGAGGTTCAGGGTAATCGTACATTGGGTTTAGGGACGGGGTTTGGGGTTTAGGGCATTTACAACCCATTTATTTGTGTCCTAATAATCCAATTATGAACCCCCCTTAGTCATTAGTCCCCTAATCTAATTACAATTGGCTTATGTGTACCAGTTACAAGTTCAGAGTTGGGTAATGCTTACCTCAACTCCAAGCGGCCTGTTGTTTGGGAAATTCACTTAAATTACCTTAATATGGGTACATAGTACATGTGGTTTCGTTACAGTGGATGCATGGACTTGGGCGTTGCAGTGGGCAGACGTAGCGCTCTCAGAACCCGACCTGCTGTGTGCTAGTTACCACCTATCGCTGTACAGTGTTTAAACACTTGTTTGAACTGCATCAGCTAATTCAATAGCAGCGACTTTCACAAAGGTTGCACAGCCCGTGTCGCTTGCACGGTTGATACTAAACATCGCATGAACCTCCGTGTCTTGCGCCTTGGGAACTGTGGTGCTAATAGTATATGTTAGCACCACAGTTCCTAAGGCGTAAGACACGGAGGTTCATGCGATGTTTAGTATCAACCGTGCAAGCGACACGGGCTGTGCAACCTTTGTGAAAATCGCTGCTATTGAATTAGCTGATGCAGTTCAAACAACTGTTTGTCCGGGCATGAACAAAACCCTAGCAAAACAGTAGCCACCCCAAAAACGGAAAACAATATCCCCAACAAAAGTAATATGAGATCCCATCTCAAAATATGTGGAGCATGCAGGGAACGGGAGGGGGAGGGAGGGCGGTGGGAGGTGAGGTTGGAGGTGCGAAGTCGGAGGATCGCCATAGATTGCTGGGAATCGGATCGAAAGATCGATGTCGATCGAATCGATTCGCTCATGGCATTCTGACAGTTTGCACTCAAGCTCCTGCTGCGCCTCCCACTCCTCCTGCTCGCCCCCCCCCCGGATCCTTCACCTGCTGCGCATACTCCTACCACTAATACAAGGACCGATACAGCAAACATACTGATGCGGCATGACAAACACCAAGTGGGGGGAGGGGAGGTTCTCAAAATGCGTTTTAAGGACCCTACAAACTTGGGTGGATGGAGTATGGCAAATTTTGCTCAAGGTTCTGGAGGGTTTCTTATGTGGGAAACACTCACACGGCACTGTGAGAATACCTCAAATTCTGGGTGTCCTGAACTTGAAGTTCAGTAAGCATCTACTCGAGAAGCTGCAGGAGGGTAGACATAAATGTACATGTACATTGGCTGTTCTGCTGTAGAATCCTTACGAACCACAAAAGAAGACAGCATGAATGCTAGCGTGTCAATAGAACTAGTATAGTGCTAGTAGTAGTAATAGCACGTCTGCATGAACAAATTCCCTTTGAGGCTCTGGGTACTACTCATACCCTAGCTTTAAGTGTGATTAGAACCTGTTACCATACTTAGGGCGCTTAGGGTACCTATACTTGGGCTACAAGGGCGGACCTTCATGATTCATCCCATCCCCCTAATATCAAAACCGCCAACCACCCAAGATTAATATTCTCCTTGTGGTCGAAAAGAAGTGATGAGGAATATCCAACATTCGGGGAGTGGGAGGGGTTCCATGAAACCCCTACACCCCTAAACCCCTAAACCCTGACCATTGGCTTCTAACCAACAGCCTGAACCCTGACACCCTCACTGAGGGCCAGCATACTCATCGTATCTGAAGAAGCCGTCAACGCACTCCTGAGATGCACGAAAGATAGCCTAAGCTATACTCTCAGATTTTCTAAACTGGCCTCAGAACCCCAGCAAAAATTAGAATTGTTGGTTGTTATTGGGATTATGGTAACCAAAAATTAGAAAATATTTTGGAGGCCCCAATAGTTGATTGAAGGCATGTTAGTATACGATTCGAGGCATACTTCTTCATTGAAACGAGGGGTTTTGGAAGTCCTAAGAAGCCTCATTAATTTCTGCGCTGAACAATGTTGATGTCAAAGAGGTTTAGGGTTCAGAGCTGTTGTGGAACCCCAAGCCTCAAACATCGTACCCTACATGAAGAGCATGGCGTCCCTAAACCCTAAATCTTAAACCCTACACCCCAAGTTTACTTGAAGGGTCAGAGGACTTAGTAAGCAGGTCAATCATGGTCATAATTGGGTTACTGTATGGCTTAGAGTCTTAGAGGGGCTGCAAGCATGCCTACCAAGTGCCCTTGCCCTTCAGGGTTGGGGTTTATAGGGATTAGGGGTTTGGGAGCTCAAGCGTCAATATTTGGTCAAACCAGGGTGCCTTGTTTCGTATCCGGGGGTGCCCATTAATGAATCAGCACCAGGCCCTTTAAGAGTGAGGGTTGAGGGTTTAGAGCTTTGGTTGGCTCCAGTCAGGCAGGCTCGTCCAGATTCCAACCGAACGGCTAGGGATTGCGTGCGCCGCGCAGGTGCTTGTCCGCACTCCATCTGATTTGGACCCTTGTGATACCCGTCCTGATGGCCCGATGCAGAAGAGATTGCTGCAGCCGTTCCCCTAAACCCCAAACCCAACAACGGTCCCTTAGCAACGACCTAGTAAACCATCCCCTTGCTCGTTAGAGGCATGATCAGGCCTGCCTTTGAACACGCATCTGGTGCTCCCTATCACTGACACCAATATTATTAGTGGTAACTTTAAAGGGGGATATAGGGATTATCTAGAGTTGTATAGGGTTTAGGGTTTCCCAAAATTAGGGGTACCATTTTAGGGTTCGAATTTAATAGCTTAGGGTCTACATTGGGGTCCCCGTATTTTGGGAGAAGGCGTGTTAAGGGCTATGGCATGCGCACCAACACGCGCTGCTTCCCCGATCCTTAGTGCTAATTGCTGTCAGATTATCACGGTGCAAGTCCAAACTTGCAACTGATGGAAGCGAGCGTGATCTCCATCCCACCATGCAACCCGAACCTATGGTCAGCTAACTCTACAGGATTTTCCAGTAGCCCTAAACCCTGGGGTCAAAACCCCGCTAAACCCCAAACCCTAACCGTGGTCCAACCAAAACGCTGGTCGTTCCCCCCTTTTCACAAGAACACGGTTTGTGGTTAAGGGGTTAAGGTCTTAGGGGCAAAACCCAAACAAAGGAAGTACGTATATATGGCAGTTTCCATGACAGGGGGGGGGGACCCCCAATATAGACCCCAACATACATTGTCTTTTGTGTTGGGGCCGTATATAGTTTTGGGAAACCGGGAAACCCCCATATAGTCCAGACTAAACACCCTGCGCGTCCCTATCTACGTCAGGCTGGGGTTTCTGGTATTCTAGCATGCCAGAGTCGTGCTTGCGTTTTAAGTAACAACCGCAACTTAGTTACTTGTGGAAAATGTGAAATGCAGATGGGGACTAGGTTGACTAGGGTTTACGAGTTTAGGGTTCAGGGCGTAGGGTTCATAATTGCTGCCCCGAGAAGGGGGCAAATGCATATAGAGACCCGTAAAACTAATAGGAAGCCCCCCATAGGGACCCCTGCTGTAGTAAATTTAGGGGGCGCCCAAAATAGGAAGTACTTCGATATATTCCGCGAATGCATTCCCCCATTCCCCACGGACCACCAGGAAGGGAAAGGGCCCGGGAAAACCGTTAGAGTTTAGGAGTTCAGGGCATAGGGAAAACAGCAAAGCTGGCGTAAAACGTAAAGTCTAAGCCGGGGTGCGATTTGCGCCACGAGGTTCTTAGCCTCCTCCGCCGTCAACTTCTCCCGCCCGTAGACCTCTTTCAAGGGCGTTCATGATTGCACCCTTGTAAGGTTGTACCCCCAGGTTTAAAGAAGCTTAACGGTAGGTAGTCGCCCATAGGCTTCCACACCACTCCTTATTGGCCTTCTGCGGCCTAGCTTTCGGCCCTTTTCAAGCTCAAGGTTTTGGATGGGCATGGTTGAAGCCATGAGCGTGTACGGGCTGTAGGTGCCCCTGACCCCCACGCTCTCTCGCAACCCCCAAACCTCAACTCTAAATCCCTACAGCCCAGTTCGCTGAAGCCCTACACCTCTAAAACCCCCAGCCCTCATCTCCGAAACCCTTCAGCAACCAAGGAGTCAAAGTTAAGGCCCGCCCAGGAAGTATTACACCCTAAGCCCCACACCCACAAACTCCTTAAGTCATGGTTCCCCCTACTCCCTAAATCACCTTAATCAAGGGGAAACATGGAGGGGTAGCATGGGGGGATAGTAGGGGTCCCATGATTGACGGTTTATAAGGGCTTAGTGGCCTGAAAGGCTCCGAGCGAAAATTTTGCATACCCCTTTGACTTCTCCTCTTAAGCCCTGAACCCTAAACCCGACACCCCAAACCCTAGACCCTGAACCACCCCTGGGCCATGTTGACAGTCTCTTTGGAAAAGCCGTCATGTACCCATCCTTCCTACTTTCTAAATATTGAGGGTTAAGGGGAACTCAGGGAATGGCAAAGAAAAGCGAAGCTACCATACTATTTAGGATCTAGGGTTTAGGGTTCAGGGTGGATTAGGGTTTAGGGGGTTGAGGGTTTAATTAGGGTGGATTAGGGTTTAGGGGGTCTAGGGTTTAGGGTGGATTAGGATTTGGGGTTCATGGTGAGGGGCAGTAGGTTGATAACAGGGATAACTAAGGCGAATCTTGCGGCTTATAGGGTTATACTCTATACCCCAAACCCTAAATTATAGACATATTTGCAATCTGTCCCTGATCCTTCCAGTACCCGTCCTCAAAATAGCATGGAAACCCAAAGGGCGCTGGGTAGAACCATGGAGTCAACTGGAAAATTGTGTGTGTGTGTGTGCGCGTGTGTGTGTGTGTGTGTGTGTTTTTAATGTTGTTATGTTTCTTCCCGGGCGTGTGAGGCGGGGTTTGGAGTAGATTATGATAAATTTGCATAAGTATGACAAACTGAACACCATTGAAACTCTTCGGGCTTCGACATTGCAGTGTTTTTTTTCGCGGCTGTCCGATGTTGGGTTCCACGTGTCCATGATGATTTGGGGAGAGGAAGCTTTGTGTAATACTTGAGGATAAACCCTGAACCATAAAACCTAAACCCTAAACCAGAGTAGAGAGTCACAAAAAGGAACTACTAAGTGTGAGTGTGAGACCGGCCCCCCTCCGACCCCCCCACGCCCCCGCCCCCCTCGAGTGAGAAGCATTGATGCTGGTTTCATGCTTTGATACGACTGTAGCTTACGTAAGGTTTAGGGTTTGCGGAGAAAACTAAATTGGAAGACTATATTCCTCATCAGGCTTTAATAGAAGCGAAAGTAGAAATCATGTCCAACAAAATGTTCTAGAGCAGTAGTTTCAAGGCTTTGGGACCTCAATCCAGAACACCCCAACCTTAAGTCCTAAACGCTAAACCCTGTAAACCCTAAACCCCAAGCCCTTACGAACGCTAAGCCTTACACCTCCGACGGAGGCAGCACGGCTAAGAGTTTGAGGTCCAAGCACCAGGGTTATCTAAAACGGCAACTCGCAGAGCCTACATGACATTACCTGGTCATGTCCCTACATGAGGTTTAGGGTTTAGCCCCCATAAACATGGCCCCCGCAACCCATTCCCTGAAAACCCTACACCTTCTATAGACCCGAAACCCTAAGCCGTCAACTCTGAACCGCCTGCAGCGCGTGCTCTAAGTCCTTCACACGGATGCATCCGTCAGGAGCATTTCCGGCAAAGACCTGCATGGGCTTCGGTTTAGGGTTATAGGATTTAGGGTTTCCGGTTTAGGGGTTGGGCTTTAGGGTTAGGGTCTATACGGAACGTTGACGGGCCTCAGCATTGCTGAGGATCAAGAGGTACTGCTGATGCTAGAAACGCATGACGTTAGTGTACTGAAACACCATACTCCTCAAGGTAGGAGGTACCAAGCCCTGAGCCAGAACCCCTAAACCCTAAACCCCAAATCCCTAAACCCCTAATCCCAGCATCCTCCGCTGGAACCCAGCGGCTTCAACTTCAGAAGAACGGCTACGTCCTTGCTTCCACATGTTCGTAAAGACTGTGGGTTGACGGCTTAGGGTTATAGACTCCAAGAAAAAATTGCCGCACCCTGCTATTAAGGAATGAACGAAATCTGACACCACGCAACATTCTGGCTTATAACGCAGGATTTACAATGTATTGGGGATCGCAAGCGCTGCAAGATATCCTCCATCCACCGCATCACACATCACCATGGACGCATGTATGTGCTGAGCCAGGCTTCAGCTGAAAAAAAAAAACGTCGGTTGCCACTATGGGCTTAGGGTTTAGGGTTTAGGGCTTAGGGTTTAGGGTTTAGACCTTAAGGGTACCAAAATCTACCCTTAATAGGGTCCTAATAGGGAATTTTAGGGTCTAATAGCCCATCGTGGTCTAGAGTGA
>CAJNIZ010016836.1:35630-46006 GCA_905231905.1 Symbiodinium pilosum
AGGGTTTAGGGTTTAGGGCGCACACCAAAAAGGGAATATCTCGGTGGTGGTCAGCAGAAATGAAGGCATGGATTGTTGTGGCATATGAACTTCAGACAGTATTTCCCCAGACCACTAATCGACATGGGTCCCCTACTAGGTCCTATGTTAGGGACCCTACTGAACTACAAGAGACCCCCCGTGTAATGGTCCCTCTGTAAGGCTAACATTCACCATGACTCATATGGAGCCCGTAAACACTAAACCCCAAATTAACAGGATCCTCTTTAGATGTGATCCTGCTCTTTGGATTTAGGAGCTCCTCTTGAGGGGTCCCTAGAGTAAGTAAGTCTTATCGATTAAGGGGTCTTATAGAGGTTCCCCCATTTATGGAAACTACCATTGAGGGTTTAGCATATGTTTCATGGTTTAGGCCTCAGGGTTTCTCTTGTTGCACGGGCTTGCGGCTTAAGAAGTATGATTTAGGGCTTGGGGAAACAGTAATAGTTGTCGAGTTCTGTGGTAAGTCCCTAAACCCCTAAGCCTGGTAGATCTCGGGAGTTATAGTGCTTGAGGGATCTCGGCTTACGCGTGCTTGGTTAGACATGGGGGACTGGAAAACCCCAGCTCTCCTTATACAATCTCCGTGAGATGCCAACTAATCCAGTCTCAGTCTTCGTGACTAGGTAAATCCAAAGCCAAAAAGCTTTAAACCCCAATCTGCTACGTAAACTTAGGTAACGTAGCATTTGTTATATCAATGCCTGTATGCCTACGAAGTAAGAGCTGCCCTTCGGGCTTGCGGAGTTTAGGAGAAGCATCATGGACTGATATTCTACTCCGTGCCCTCTCAGTTTCCCCACTGGCCTTGAAAGCCTTCCGGACCTCATCAGCAGTGTAGTCCGTATTAACCTGCTTAGGCTGGGTGGAGATAAGCACTTGAAAGGAATCAGCTGAGTCTGCCATGAGTCTGCCGCGTAAGAGACTGTAAGAAGATGTCTTACAAAAACTCTAAACCCTAAACCCTAAACCCCTCAGGGCAGATACTTAAGTGGAGATTACATACAGGGCATCTTGCGAATGTCGTCGCATGTACATGTTTTCATGTCTGAGCCGCCCACACTCCACCCACCGCACGTGCCATGCAGGTTACTCTTTCACGTGGTGATTGCCCATGAGATGGTAACCCTAAACCCTGCAGTATGATGGCTACTTCAAGGAGACACGGAACTCGAACGTCACCCGAGGATTCAGGGTTTAGGGCCTATGAACCCCACACCCTAAACCACGGTCCAAGCTTCGGGAGCTCTGCGGTGAGCTTCTGGAATTCCCGACCCTCAACTGGGTTGCTGTTAAGGAACTTAAGTTAAATCACATAGAATGGGCACGCAGGGTTCGGGGTTTAGGGCTTAAGTTACAATAGGGTATCTAGTATATAAATGATAATCAGGGTTTTCTCATTATAGTACGGTACCTTACTTTAAGCTCCTTAACAACAACCCAGTCAAGCCCCCAAAGGTGTGGATGGATATATCGCGCACACTGGGGTCCTAAAGCGCCTGCATGAGCCCTTTCCTGGGGCCCGAAGTGTATATTACATAGTTGCGCCAAACTAGGTTGCAAGGTTTAAGGCCTGGTACATGGGACCCGATATTTCGGACTCGTTATAAAGGTCCCGCAGATGCACGCCCAAATCAATCAGCCATTCTTCATCGACTGATGGCCGAAGACCCTAAGCAATAAACCCTCTAGCTTGACAGAAGCCTGCTAAACATTTCGATTTCAGTTGGCACCTGGGATGATCTTATGGTAGTTGTCGAACTTGTGGCCCCTTCTTAAGTCTGTAATAAAACGGCCCCTCGTATTTCAGGTATCCTCAAAGTCACGATAAATCCCTGAACCCTAAACCCCAATAGAAGTAACCATGGTGACGCTGAATCGGCTAAGAGAGTTTCTAATCTGGTAATGTAGACCCTAGTTGATAAACCCCCCCCGCTTAATGGCTATATAGGGATTTTGGAGAAGCAAGTGGAAACTACTATTTAGGGTTTAGGGTATAGGGTTTAATGTAGACCCATGATTAATAAACCACCCTCCTCTTAGTAGGGATTATAACAGGGATCCTCATATTAAGGCCCCTAAAAGGAGGGGGGTTATTAGTCATGGGCCTACATTAAAGTCGAAGTCCACCCTGAAAATGTAACCCTAAACCCTAAACCCTAAACCCTGAAAATGTATCTCTCTGAGCCTTTCGGCACATCACCTGCACAAACTCCTGGCAGGCGAGAGAAAAACGTGCTGAGGTTGGGTTTGGGGTTTCAGGGTTCAGGGTTCAGGGTTTAGGGTTTAGAAGCCCCAAACCCTAAATCCCTGAGACCTAACCAGGATTGAAGGTCTAGAGTCTAGAGTCATGGTGACCGCCCCCAAACGAACTGCAAAAGAAGACCCTCTTGAAACACAAGGGAGTCTTTATGGGGCGCATGGGCAGTGTGGATTATTTTTGGGGTGGGTAGTTTTTCCCCGAATGTTATGTATGTCGGCGAGTAGATTTTTTGGCTACTAGCGCTTAGGGACCCAACATCGCTCGATGTAGCTATTTTTGGAGCACATCGGGGCGGAATACCCTAAACACTACGTAAGCCCTAAACCGTTTCGTTTGTAGACTTGGATCGCCGCGCTTGCGACTGTAAGAACCCAGACAAGAATACAAGCCGAAGACGACTTTTCCAAAGATATTGGGGCTTTATGGGGATAATGGAAAAGAAAATGGAAACTACTGTAGTATATTGGGGTTATATGGGGATAATGGAAAAGAAAATGGAAACTACTATAGTATATTGGGGTTTTATGGGGATAATGGAAAAGAAAATGGAAACTACTGTAGTATATTGGGTTTTATGGGGATAATGGAAAAGAAAATGGAAACTACTGTAGTATAATAGGGTATATTTTGGGGTTATAATGAGCCTGAAGTTTTAGGGTGTGGCGGGTGTCTGAACGTTTCTAATGTTACTGCTACGGGTGGGGCTTGCGCTACAATCATCCAAATTAGATCCAGACACGAAACGTTAATCTCAATGAGTACTGTTACCCTCAGCATCTCATCATAACGCAGGCCTCTTGACATCCAAAGAGTAATGACAACCCTCCAAATTCCCTCCCGTAATAATGAACCCCTCTCCGCCCCAACGTGAATAAATGCTCCAGTAGAATATGGTTTGATGTACAAAAGCTCAAGCCTGTGCAAAACTATATTGTTGGCTTATGCTCATATACTGTAGAACATATACCTCTATACAGCCATGAATTTCTTTACATAACGCCAAGCGGTTTAAAACAATACCCAATATATTGTTGTATACCACATCAGCAGAGGCAAGCAGCAGCATCAACAGGATGTCTTTGTGTATCCGCACGGTCGGATTATTGTGGGCTTCAAACACAATCTCCGATGCCTTTCCACGCAACTTCGGGTATCCCGCCCAACGAAACATGGTGAGCTTGTTCAACGATCGGAACCGGGATTGCAGGGGAATACGGAGCCGTCAGTATGCTTCCTGGAGCTCATTCCGCACAACTGCCAAGTTGGCAGCCGGCTCGTCATCCATGATGTACGTGGCCAGGAGCTCCAACCAAGAACCAAACTGATATTGGTCGTTTCCCAGGTTTTTGGCGTGCTATGGTCCAGACCCACTGAATGAAAAGAAGCGCCAGGACAGCGCCGCAAGGTTCAGAGTCCAGGTTAGTTTTTGGGTTCAGGGTTTAATTCCTGCATGACTTTACTACATTATTGTACCATAACTCACATGAGCTAAAGTCTAAACTCCTAGTATCCCCCTTAATATGCCCTATGGTAGTCCCCGATATAATCCCCTTTAAGGAGTTTAGACTATAGCTCACATGGTTTAGTCCTTAAAGTCATGCAGGATGTTTGGTATCCATTGAAGGACCTTTCCCGTAAGCCTGGTCAACACGGTTTGGGGTTTAGGGTTCCTGAACTTCACATCTGCAAATGGTTGTTCTCGAAATCCTAAGCCCCGAGCCAATCGCCCTAAGCTCTAAACCCTGAACCCCAGAGACTGTTAGCCCCAAACCCCCACCAAAGCCCCAGGGCCAAAGCCAAAGCTAAAGCTCGGAGCCCTGAAGCCCAAAGCCCAACTCCATAAATCCTCAACACGCTTTAGGGTTTAGCATTTGGGGTTCAGGGTTTAGGGTGTCCGGTTCATGGCCATGAACCCTAAACTCTGAGCATACAGCCCAAGCCCCAAGAGGTGAATTCTACGCCCTGAGTCTAACACCAAGACTAGGGTTTAGGGTTTAGGGACTCCAAACCCCGAGCACTGCACTCCAAAGCCCCAAGCCACAAAACCCAACATTGGATTTCGGGCTCAGGGTTTCCACAAAATGCCTATAGATCTCTTACAAGCTTTACCCAAAATAGTTTTTTTTGACAACCACTCGCACCTTTTCTGATGCAAGCATTGCTGGGGTGGAAAAGGCCCATGCCGTATCAGTCCATGGCCACCCAACATCAAGCCCCTCAAAGGCAGGCATCTACCCTTCACATTCATGGGTGATGCTATCAAAATAGGGTTTCGGGTTTAGGGTTTAGAACCACAAAACCAATATAGATCTCTTACAAGCCCTTAGTTTCAGTTCAATTTGCTTCTCCACCCTCTCTCCAATGCCCAAGCTCTAAACCCTAAGATCTAAACCCCAAACCCTCAACCCTAAACCCTATATAATCCCTGTAGTTTCCACATTTTCTTTTTCCTTTATTCCCACGTTACCCCAATGGGTAAAAGCCAAGCCCGCACTGTAAACCTTAAACCCCAAACCCATAAGGGGGCGGGGTTATTCAGGGCGTAGGACCTATATACCCCTTACAAGCCCTCAGTTTCAATTCAATTTGCTTCTCCATCCTCTCTCCAAACCCAAGCTCTAAATCGCAAGACCGAAACGCAAAACCCTTAACCCCAACACGTTAAACCCCCAAATCCAAGCTCGCACCCTAAACCCTATAGTCCCCAGTAGATAGAATATGGGGTATATGGGAATCTTATTTAAATATACGCAATGCCATGTTCTATCTACTTAAGGGGGACTATAAACCCTTAACTCCGACTCCCTAAACAAGGATCCCCCCCCCAAAAAAAAACTTGTGTAGGGCATGCTGTATTGCCATGTTCTATCTACTTAAGGGGCACTATAAGCCCTATAAATCCCAAACCAATAGAAATCATTAGCATTTGGGTCGGTCCTCAAAGTCGATCTCACCATTTCCATTCCTGAAACGGTGACACGTACATGCAATACATAGATTGCTTCAAGGGATTAGGGTTCCCTTATATGGCAGTTTCCATTTCATTTTCCATTATCCCCAAATAATCGCTACATAACCCTTATAAACTACCCAATCCCAGTTTCCATTTCATTTTCTATTTTCTTTGCCATTTGATTCTTCACTATCCCAATATAACCCTAATATATAACCAATTATACTATAGGAGCCCCCTTATTGCTTTGGGGTCTGGGGTCCCTAAACCCTACAAACCCGAAACCCCGAAACCCTAAACCCCAAACCCCTAAACCCCTAAACCCTACACCCTGAAACCCCTATATGCCAGAGTACACAGGATGCCAACCTTGCAAAAGTAACCAACACCAGTCTTACATGTGGCTGCTCTTGAGCCCCTCTGGCTCCTTTAGAATCGCTCTGGCTGTTGCTTTCCATACGATTCTTATTATTGTTTCTATTCTTACTTTCATTGTTAGTACTTTTTTCATTTTTACTATGGATATATCTTGTAGCTGCTTTGGTGGCGGTCCGGCAGGTCCTGCCGGACGACGAAGATCACGAGTCTCCTTTCAACTAGTACCCCCCTCTATACTACCCCCCCCAGATCCCCCCTTAATTAAGGTTATTTAGGGTTAATTAGGCTTAATTCAAGTTAATTAAGGGGGAACCTAGGGGGGTAGTATACAGGGGGGTACTAGTTGAACCCATGATAAACCAGTGTCCTTTCCGTCAACATGTCCTCGCTGGTGCTGGAGGCAGTGGTCCCCAGCAACCAAACGGATGCACAGATGCTGACACTGTAGGTACCGAGGGGCTCTTAGCCGGAGGAGGACACTCACGAATTTCTTAACCACTTCAAACTGGCTTCTTTCGCGTAGGTGAGACCTTCCGCGTAACGCCGGGCTTTGATACTGGAACCTCTTCTGATGATGTAGCGTCGCGAGCTCCCTTTTTCTACCTTTTAAAGGACTGATAATGCATTTTCTAAAAAAACGACTACCTAAACACCAAAAGTATGTAAATAATAGCCCTAAACCCCTAATAACAGCCATAAAGGCCATTATTTTACATACTTTTGGGGTTCAGGTACTACATTGGAGCCCCTAAGAATACAGATCGGAATATGTTGGGGTCTATGCATCCTCAGGCTGATGCCTTGATAACTTGGGAGGTCTTTTGGGTTTAGGGTTTTTAGGATTTAGGGCTTAGGGTTTAGGTCCTGTGGTTTAGGGCTTAGGGTTTAGGGATCAGGGTTTAGGGATGTTTAGGGTGCGTTCTTTGCCATAAGCCAAGCTTCTGGATGTACACTTCCTCTAGGGAGCGCTCTACACCTGCGAATACCTTTCTAAAATCGAAAAACATTACGGTAACTTACAAAACTGTGGATGGAGGCATTCTTGCATCACCCTACATACCTATAGATCAATCCCAGCCTAAACCCTAAAACCTAAACCCTGATTGGCGTTGCAAGATTTCCTCCATCCTCTGAGGGGCTCTTTGCAAAACGCACGACGGGGCCCTGCACAAGCCACAATGAGCTATAGTCTAAACTCCTAGTATTCCCCTTATCAACCCTTAGAATACTCCCCTGTAAAATCGGGTTTAGGGTCTAGGGTCCCCGCTATAATCCCCTTTAAGGAGTTCAGACTCTAGCTTAATTATGTGAGCTATAGTCTAAACTCCTAGTATCCCCCTTAATAACCCCTATGGTACTCCCCTATATAATCCCCTCTATAATCCCCTTTAAGGAGTTTAGACTCTAGCTTACCACTATGGGCTATTAGACCCTAAAATTCCCCATTAGGACCCTATTAAGGGTAGATTAAGGTACCCTTAAGGTCTAATAGCCCATAGTGGTAATTATGTGATAAGAGCTAGAATTGCAGCGCACGGATACTGCGAAGGGTTGCCTCCAAGGGGGGGGTCAACCACGGTGTCTCCATCACCCCAATGTTTAGGGTTTAGGGTTTAGGGATATGCCCCAAACGCAACACCCAAAACCCTAAGAACCACAACCCTGAACCCGTAAACTACACCGTAAACCTCTAAACCCTAAGCTCATAAACTGTATGCCCGCACACCCGGAGCCTCAACACTTACCATCCCGAAGCCACACCCCTCTCAAACATACCCTGGCAACCTACTGGGTTGCTGTTAAGGAACTTGAATTACGTTACTATATTGGGGAAACCCTATTATTACCTATATAAGCCCATTATGGCAACTTAATTTAAGTCCCCTAACAGCAACCCAGCCTAAAAGCCCACAAATGATACCCTTATAGCCATACATGACACCTGTTTAGGGGTACTTGGATCTGCAGGGTCCCTGCAACGCCCAGTTCTCACTTCAATTTCCATCTTTTGTTTTCCATGTCTCCATTCTGCTCACTCTAAGCCCTATCTGTCGCATTGATCCCTAAACCCTAAACCCTAATCTCTAAACCCTAGTCAGATAAACCCTAATCCCTAAACCCTACTGATCCCTGAAACCTGAACCCTAACTCCTAATCCCTAAACCCTCATCCCCGCACCCTAATCCCTACACCCAAAAACTCAAAATTTAATCCCTAAAACCCATAGGTTTTCAGGGATACATCTGACTTTTGAAGCCAGGCGCTCGTCGATTTCGGAGACCATAAGTTTCAACTCCTCAGGGCTGGTGCCTTGCGAATTTGGGTTTAGGATTTTAGGGTTTCAGGGGTCCCTTTGGACGGGGTTCTAGGGGATATATAGATATCATATATGGTTTGGGGGTCCCTTTCAAAGGGGATGTATAATTAGGGGTTATGTAATATTATAGTTGGTTTAGGGTCTAGCATGTTGAGGCATTCGGGTTTAGGGTTTAGGGCATACAGTAAAGGACTTGGTGTTGTTGTTGAAGACTATGGGCTTAGGACTCGGGATTTTGGTCGAGGGCCGTTGTCGCGACTATGCTTGCTATGAAGGTCGCATGCACAATCCGGCAATTTTGAGACGTGCCTGGGGAAGTGTCAGTAGGTGCTACTCGTCTTGGTTGCAGTCAAGGGACCTAAGTTAAGTTAAACACAATGACGATAAGGGCACTAACATGTGTATTGCAGACTGGGGGTCCTCCTAACTTATACACCAACAAACCTAAAATCCTAAACCCTATAACTCTATAACCCCCAAAAGAACTCTATGTAATCCTAATGGCGAAGAATGACCAACCCCCCTCATAATGATACAGCGCCTCCCACAAGAGGGTTCAGGGTTTAGGGGTTTAGGGGCCCTGAAATTTCTTACCATGACAAATGTCCACCCTCCCGAACTTGTTTTGCCTTTTTGGTTTACGGAAGGGAGGGGGGGCTCGCAATAATAAACCAAGGGGTTGGGGTAGGACCAGGGAGTGCAGCTCGTAATACTCGAAATCGGGACATTTTCGGCCGGCCACCCTTTTTTTGCCGCTGGACCTGGTTTAGACCTTTTCGGGCTCCGAACTTTCTAGATTTTTCTGGCTCGGCAACAATATACGATCGCCACCCCCTTTATTCATGCTATGGTAACATTAGACCACTCATCCCCAAACCCTCTGTGTACGATGACATGTGATACATATAGAGTACTTACATGTATATATGCGTGTACATGTTTATGTTTATGTACATGTGAGTATGTACATATGTCTATATTGCTTATATATATATATGCAGCGCGTGTGTATATATATATATATATCCACGCACCATATCGTGTGTAAACATGTATGTGCGCATATGTGTGTGAAAGCAGATCGTGTCCCATACTTTCATGATCCCAGTAATTCCTGTCATCTAGCCAGGGCCGTGAACCGTAGTGCAGTCCATACTGCAGCGATGGGCTAAGGGTTTAGGATTCAGGGTTCAAAGAACTTAGCACTTTATGGTCCTCATGACAGTTCCTTGCTCAGAGCTAGTCCCAGAGCTAGTCAAAGATTGAGGCATGAAACATACCAAAGGATGATCTTGGCGATACTCATCTTCCATACTTACATATTTTGTTGACTTACCCTAAGCACTATGGCCCAAGCCCTATGTCCTGGACCTTAAGCCCTTGGCCCAAGCCTTAGGACCTAAAATCATGAACCCGGAGCCCTACACCCTGAAACACAAATCGCATCCCCCCAGCCCTGACAATCATTGCAACCTAAGGCCTGGACCCTTAACCTGAAACCCTGAGGTTCACACGGATTCCAAGGGTGTCCATCAGCCTCCAAAGTTGCTTTCAGTGTCTTGGGCGTAGTAGGGCCTGAGGTCTAGGTCTTAGAGCTCAAGGTTCAGGAATTAGCGTCTAGGCCTGATGTAGTTCCAGCCCTCCGGCCCGTGATGTAGAGTGTCAGGCCTTAAATCAGAATGAGAAAGCAACACAAACTGTGACGACTGACATCCTCAATCCATGGACCCTAGACCCTGAATCTAGTGCAAAACTCTATGCCCTGCCTACAGTAACCAAGCTACCTGTAAAGAGCACTCTGAGCAGAACATGTCGACACATTTGCTTTCTTTTCAGGTGCTAGGATCCTCCAGTGGACTCTTGGTAAGCTATACTAAGCCCGCAAGCCTAAACCACAAGCAACAAGCCCCTTAACCTTAAACCACCCTGTAAGCCCTAAAGCCCTAAACCTCAAGACCCCCAACCCTAGACCCTAAACCCTAAACCCTAAGCCCTAAACCCTAAGCCCGCTACCCTAGACCTAGACTGCTAGACACTAAGCCCTCAACTGTCTTTCCATTATCCCTATATATCCCCGTATAAGCCCCATACAATCCCTATAAATCCCTATATATCCCAACACCCCGTGTATCAATCTGCTAGCCTGGCGAGCTCATCCGTGCCGATCGAGCCGCCCCGATCGGTATCTACTAGGTTGAAGATCTCTTGGAACTCTTGGAGGTCCTCTGAGGGTTTAAAAATTAGGGTTGAAGATCTCGTGGAACTCTGGAGGTCCATCCGAGAGAATGTGGAGATATCAAGAGGTAGATGGGATATCTACACACGTATGTAGGTATGTATGTATGTATGTATGTAGGTATGTATGTATGCATGCATGCATGTATGTATGTATGTATGCATGCATGTATGCATGTCTGCATGTCTGC
>CAJNIZ010016836.1:46106-65812 GCA_905231905.1 Symbiodinium pilosum
CCCCCCCCCCCCCCCCCCCAGCGGTAAAGCCCAGAAAACCTAGACCACGCCGCATCCCGGCTATCAGGCTTCAAGCAAAAAAACAAAGCCTTCGCACAATAAAGACCGATTCCGGAAACAACTTCAAAAACAATATATGGTCAGGGACAGTATGCTCGTACGCTCATTCCCCTGAACTGATAATCCCGAAGCTTCTCATCGTTCATAACGGAAACCAAACAAAGCAACGCCGTCAATGTCATCAATCAAACCATAACACATTCATCATCCATAGCATCATCGTCATCATCATGCTAACCATACTCATAATACCGAGGTCGTACATATACCAGAAATGTGAAGTCCTCATCGGATAGGTTGGGATGTTTCCGACCAGTATCACCTAGGGATTCTGGTTGCAATTAAGGAACTTACTTAAGTTACCACAATAAGGGTATATAGGGTTTNNTTTAGGGTGCAGGATTTAGGGTCTAAGGTTTGGCGGGCTTAGGGATCAGGGTTGGATGCTGGATGCGTTGTGAGTTTCTGACAATGAATTTGGGAACAGTGCCTCCCGGAAGAACAAGCCACCATGCCTTTGCCTTAGAAACGAAAAGGGCCCTCCTACGCCTTGCTGTGGAATAGTTTCCTTTTCTTGGGCCTAGGGTTTACAGTGTAGGGTTGGTGAAAGGAGCTTAGTTTAGAATGTGTCGGGCATGGACACGACCACCTCAAACTTTATTATGGTGTCCATTGTTGCCCTAAACCCCAAGAGCCCCAAACCCTCAACCCTAAACCTTAAGCCTCAGAATGACCTTCTATGAACAGAACCTAAGGGGAACCCCAGCTAGCAGATCACACACTCTGGTGCAGCAGCAGTTTATAGTCCCCCTTAAGTAGATAGAATATGAGGTATTGGGTATAGGGTTTAGGGTTGGGGACTATGGCGTATATGGGGATCTTATTATGGCATGCCCAAAGCCATCTTCTTTCTACTGAAGGGAGACTATATATATTGGATCATGTTGATCAGCTTCGATGTAGGCGGAGAAAACACGATGGTCCAGCAACAGATTTTAGAGAGGTGTGGGGAAAATGCAGTAGGTCTCAGGCCTCGGGGAGCCCTAAACCCTAAACCCCTAAAATGCCCCTAAACCTTAAATCCCTAAACCCTAAATCCCTAAACCCTAAACTCTAAACCCTAACCCCTAACTCCTAAATTCCTAAATCCCTAAACCCTAAACCCTAAACCCTGGATTCGCGAGGAGGCATCCCTTACAATAACCATCCCCAAAAAACTTACTGGTTGCTCGTAGGGAATAAGGGAATATGGTAGTTTCCCTGAATAAGGGGACCCCAATCTAGACCTCAATATACTATAGTGCTTATTATGGGGACCCCTAAAATGGTACCCCTAATTCTGGAAAACCACCCATATAATCCCTATCTAGTAGGGAATAAGTTAGGTACTGCCCCCCTTAGTAAAAGTTGGATAATAATTATAACCTGGCTATATATAGCCTTTAATAGGACTCCTAATATAGACTGTTACTGGGGGGGGGGGCAGTACCCAAGGAAAAAGGGAATAATAATCCCTATCTTTATCCCTGAAGAATATAATTCCCTGTGAAGCCCCAGTAATAAGAACCATCCCCCCAAAAATGGGGACCGTTGACGCTCTTGTAGCAATGAACTGCCTGAAAGAAGGACAAACCCTAAACCTTAAACCTCCAAGTATTGGGCTGTCTGGGCCACAAATCTGAGCTCAGAGCTGGAAGAGGAGGCCATGCGTCGGACCTCCATCGCCCTTTAGAGAGTTGTAGGAAGCTCCCCACGCTGAGCCCAAAGAAGCTGCAGGTCTCACGGTCGGCTTTGGCTTTAGAATTTGTAATTTGTACTCAGCTTGTTAAGTGCGGTCTGCAACTTAAATCAGGCGCCGGATGAATCGAATGCATGTTTTGCAAGTTTGACCTCAATAAAAAAACTCAACTCTAAACCCAATCATCCATCCCTGAACCTCAACTTAACTCCCTAAACCCTAAACCCCCAAACCTGTAAACCCTAAAGCCCCAAACGTCTAGACCCCTAAACCCCTGAACTCTAAGCCCCGCAACCTTGAGGCTGAGCCCAAGGCCATAAATCCGTAAATCCAAAAAAACACTAGGCCCTAAGCCCTGATCCCTCCATCCATCCTTTGTGTCCGCGCAGATTGGGCGTAGCTGAGACACCAACGCTCGAAGCAAAGAAGACCGCTGACTCCAAAACTTCAAACCGAAGTGGGCTCAAGGTTAAGGCTTGCTGGTACTGAGCCTGGAGGCAAGCTATGGCATAGTGGGCCTGACCCATCAAGTAGTATGTCATAGGAATAGCGGCATTTAGCAAATCCACCAGCGGAAGACATGGCCCTGAAGCAGATCGTCCGGATCGTTGGCCATGGGCATCATCAAATGGTTGAAAGCAACAGCTTGCCAAGTGCAACTGAAGCAGCACTAAAGCGTTCGCAGCTGCTACCGATGAATGCCCAGCCAACCCTTCCTGCCCGAATATAGCTTTCATCAGATGCGACAGACATTCAGATCTCTTTCCTTGACACGCCTTACCTCCTACACAATCCACCCTATATCCTAACCAGCAAGAAGAAACGGGCAGAAGAGGAGGAACGCTCCGAACTTGGACGCCGAGTCCGCCCCAGGCCGCCAAGACCGGCCCCTCAGTGGAAACCAATGGTCTGGGTACGAGGCCGGCGAAGACCCCACACCTGGAAATCAGGTTTTAGGTTTCTGATACAGGGTTTAGGGTATATAGGGTTTAAGGTGTAGGGTTTCCGATGCAGGGTTTAGGGTATATAGAGTTTAAGGTGTAGGGCTTCTGATACAGGGTTTAGGGTATACAGGGTTTAAGGTGCAGGGCTCTGATACAGGGTTTAGGGTATGTAGGGTGTTAGGCGTAGGGCTTCTGATACAGGGTTTAGGGCATACAGGGTTTAAGGTGCAGGGCTTCTGATACAGGGTTTAGGGTATACAGGGTTCTTAAGTGTAGGGCTTCTGATACAGGGTTGAGGGTATATAGGGTTTAAGGTGCAGGCTGTCTGATGCAGGGTTTAGTGCATATAGGGTCTAAGGTGGGGTTTCTGGTATAGTGTCTATGGAGCTACGATAGAAGTCTATTCCTCCATTCCCTACAACCAGTACAGGGTTTAGGTTTTTGGGTTAGGGCTCAGAATTCCGGATTCAAATGTCAGGGCCTAGGTTTCTTGAGAGATAATGAAGAATCAAATGGAAAAGAGCATGGGCCACGACACACAAACTAGTTTCTTGAGACTTATATAGGGATTTTATACCCTGAACCCCAAACCCCATATAGCAACTAATAGGGAGCTGAAGTCGCTGGATATGTATGTGCAAAGGAGGTGTATCAGAGCCTGCAAAAACCAAAAGTATTACCAGTAGAACTCTGATATGGGGGTTTCCTAAAATTAGGGGTACCATTTTGGGGGTCCCTATAATAAGGACTGTAGTATTCCGGGGTCTATATTGGGATCCCCTTATTTAGGGAAACTACCATATGACTGTAATAATAACAGCATGGATAATACTGATAATATTTGCCGTAATAGCCATAGTCATCGAAATAATGGTGATGATAACGTTATCAATATGAAGAATGATTCCCTAAAGCCAAACCGTAAAAACTTGATAGTCGTCACCATTTTCTTCCCCATTGCCCTACACAGCCCCAATATACATATGTGCATACATTCTCTCTCTCTCTCTCTCTCTCTCTCCCTAACACTCTTTGACAAAGCCTCATTTCTGATCACGTATCACCTATCCTTGAACCCTAGACCCTAAACCTTAATCGCCTAGAACCCCGAACCGGAAAGCCGGAAAAGCCCTGAACCCTAAAAGCCTACAACCCTAAAGCCCGGAAACCCGAAACCCCCAAATCTTGATCCCTAAACCCTTAAGCCCTCAAGACCTAAAACCCTAATCCCTCAACCCTCAACGCCTAGAAACCCAAAGCCCTAAAACCCTAAAGCCTAGAACCCCAAAAGCCTAAACCCTAATCCCTAAACCCAAAACTCTTGAGCCCTAAGAGCCCTAAAGCCCCACACCCGAAATGGCTCCCTATTCCTGTGGAAAGCCGAGAGCCCACCTCGCGGCCCTCCTCACGCAGGCGATCGAAGCACATCTTTTTGCACTCCTGGGCTCGCCAAAAGGAACAAAGGTGGCTACGGCGGTCACAATCAGGGTAGGTTTTAGGGTTTAGGGTTTAGGGTTTAGGGTTTAGGATCTATCTTTTATAGGATTTGGCGTTAAGAATTTAGGGTCCCGGTCTTAAGGTTTAGGACTTAGGGCAAAGGGTTCAGGGTTTACGGTCAGGGTTTACGGATTAAGCAGGGTTCGAGTTTCAGGGCTGATGGTTCAATTGGAGGCTATTTTTTGCTTTTCAAGTTCGTATCAGACATTGCAGGGCTCTATGAGGATCATTCAGGGAAGACGCTCCTGGGCGAAGCTATCCCATTTTTCGGTACGTGCTTGGGATTGCGAGCTAGTATGGGCTTGTGATTTTTTGGGGATCTCAACTTGCAAAGTTTATTTTAGGGTTTAGGGTTGGGGATATATTGGGATAATGGAAAAGAAAATGGAAACTACTGTTTAGGGTGTAGGGTTTAGGGTTATAGTACCGCTTAAGTAGATAGAATATGGCTTTGGGTATATTATAATGAGATCCCCATGTGCCCCATATTCTGGTACCCTTTGGCTTCCTGGTGGTTGTCATGCTTCAGGACTTTTAGAACGCACTACGAACGAGTTTTGGGAGGGTCCGGTCTGAGAGCTGAGGAGACAGATTTCAATGTTGCTCCGGGAGGGCCGCAATCGGGGTCATCCAGGGCTTCATGCAAGGGATTCTTGAAGCAGAGGTATACTTGGGACCCTGGGAATTTTTGAGATTGCAGTGGAGGATTAAGGGCTGCTTTCCAAGATTGAAAAGAAGGAATTCGAAGAAACTCTCAGCAAGAACATCCATGTAATACCCTGGCCCTGACTTGTCGGCTTCCAAAAAACTGGGAAAACAGGTGTCATTTCTTCGGCATCCCTTCCAACAGGCATTATGCTACATCTATGTATCCAGTCACCACACAATAACAAGGGTACCGTGTTCCCTGATGTTCAGCTTTAATGAGGAGACCCCAAAGGAAAAGAGCGAAAGGGTATGTGCGACTGGAGTACCTAGATGTTGGGGGTATACACAGGGGATCCATCTTCACCGAGAGTCCATCTCCAGCCAGCGGCACTCCTGCACGGAATTCCCAAAGCCCACACCAAATCGCAATGTTTAATGTTTAGGGTTCAAGGTTTGGGGTTTAGGGTTGAGGATTTAGGGTTAAGAGTTCAGGGTGTAGGGTTTCGTGTTTAGGGTCCAGGGCCAAATCCCAATTTCCTCTCCCATCCCCCAGGCCCTAAACACATACGTAGACATCATGAAGCTCAAAGAAAGGCGAAAGGAGAGGGTTGGGCCAGAAATCGGGGGAGCACAGTTGAACGACTAGGGTATGGAAGTATGCTATAGTAGATTACTAAAAGGTATTAATGTGGATAATTCTAGATACCATGTATAGTTATGGTAGAAAGTATGGGGTACTCAAAATGTCATTTAGGCCCCCGTACGACCCCTAAACCCCAACCCCTTACGGATCTGGAGATCATGGCTTAGGCTACAGGACGACGATTTCGGTTCGGAATGGGTCCTAAGAAATGGGGAGTCTTCGGCTTACATAGGGAGATATAATCCCCCCTATATGAGTAGATAGAATATGGGGTTGAGGGTTTAGGGTTAAGGGCGGGGTACGTAGGTATAGTCCCCCTTAAGTAGATAGAATATGGCATTTATGGGGACCTTATTATAATATACCCAAAGCCATATTCTATCTACTAAAGGGGGACTATATAGGGACATATGGGCGTTAGATATGGGTTTCCCAAAAACAGGGGTACCTTTTTGGGGGTCCTTATAACAAGGATTGTAGTATTCGGGTTTATATTGGAATCTCCCTATTTGGGGAGACTACCGTAGTATAGGGTTATCTAGGGGAATGGGAAAGAGCATGGAAATTACTGTTTGGGGTCTAGGGTTTAGGGTTTGGGACATCACACTCATACTAAGCCCTCGATGTCCAAGATCAAAATCGGGCGGACAACGGGGATATGTAGGAATTAGAACACACAAAGCGTGGGGTTTAGGGCTTAGGGCGTTTAGGGTGTAGGGTTCAGGGGACAAAGAAAGGGTCCTTTTCGACGTTTGTGTAGGTTGTGTTATGGGAAGCCTCCCCATATGAGCTGTACTCTAAATTCCTAGTATCCCTTAATAAGCTCTGAAATAGGAACCCTATATACTTCCGGTATAAGCCCGTTTGAAGGAGTTTAGACTCTAGCTCAGAGCAGGCTGAGGAGCAGACGTGGATGAGCCCACTGCCAGGTCGTCCCCTAAATCCTGCACCCTAAACCCGAAAATCGTGCTGCTCTTCCTATACCGACCCCCGCAAAGGAGCACCAAAGCCTTGTAGAAATTTATTCGTTGCCTACAATACCAGAAGGAACACCCCTTCCAGGGGCCAGTGGCAGGGAGCTACCTCAGTGTACAGGGTTTCGGGTCTGGGGTCTAGGGTTTAGGGTTTAGGGTGCCTTTGCAGGTCCGGGTGATCTGGTTTCTGCCTTGTGAGCTGTCATACCAGCTATAATCTAAATTCCTAGTATCCCCCTAAATAACCCTCATAACACTTCCTTGTATAATTTTCTGTGTAACCTCCGTTAAGGAGAAAAGACTAAGCTCAACTGGTTATGATGGGGCATATGAGGCGCTTGTGCCCCAGTAAGAACTCTACATCTCCCTACGTGGCTCTTACATAAGCCACTAAATATTCGCATGTAATTAGTGGACATGGGTTCCTATTGGGGGATATAGTAGGGACTATATACTAAGCTACCACACGGACCCCTATATCCACCCTTAATAGCCCCTTAGTAACCGTAATGTTGAAGGTAGCTCACATAACCACAGTATAACCCTAGTTTCCATTTCATTTTCCACGTTCTTTTCAATTTGATTCTCAATGAAAAGAGGGTAGATTCCATAAACCTGAAACCCTAAACCCCAAACACCTTAATTTTAAAGAACCCTCCGAAGCCCCCGCGAAAAAGCCCCTACGTCCTTGCAGTCGTTCCAGCGTCCGCCGACATGGGAGAAGTCGCCTTGGCTGATGGGGTTGAGGCTCAGGACTCCGGAGGAAACATAGAACTGTTAAATAGGATTAGGGTTTAGGGTATAGGCAATGTGCCCGAACATCTTTTGTGTCCAACTCAGTTTCAAAAATTGGGCCCGTCTCACAAAGATAGGGGTCTTCATCAAGC
Organism: Symbiodinium pilosum; assembly: GCA_905231905.1. NCBI lineage: Eukaryota > Dinophyceae > Suessiales > Symbiodiniaceae > Symbiodinium > Symbiodinium pilosum. Next base: position 53,498 of record CAJNIZ010016836.1, read on the forward strand.
CCTGTTTGGCTTCCATATTGCTTTTTGGTAAGCACCGCACAGAGGATGCTAGCGGGTTAAGGGTAGACAGGGCAGACACCCGCAGGACGGAGCCTTATCGTCTGTTGTAGGGTTTAGGGTTTAGGGGGGGGCATGAGTGTCCAAAACCTTTGATGCAGTCCACACCCAAGCAGTTACAAAAGAGCGGGCAGGAAAGTGCCGATAAGTCAGAACCAGGCTTGATGTGGAATTCCTCAAATCTTCTGAATGTTCTTTCTCATCCCCAATATACTCGATCTAGCTGCCCTCAAAGCAAGATCCTGACAGTGAAGATAGGAACCAGAAATGAAGTACAAGTGACTGGTGTTCGGGTCTGCGCGTAAACACGGACCTCTGACCCCAAACTGTAAACCCTAGTGCCTGGGCCCTATTAGGGTTCAGGTTTAAGGTATTTAGGGCCTAGCACATAAACTGCTCGCCAAGGCACGCTTGCGGCCATTCATGTACTGGTACTCAGGCATCAGAGGCACAGGAGGCTTCGACGACCTGCCAACAATAGTTTTTAGGATCTTGTGTCATCCAGGGTTTAAGATTCACTGGCGTATAGGATCTGAAAATTATGGCCTTGAGGGTTCAGATTAGAGTTCACACCTTTTAAGGCTAGGATTTGGGGGAAAGGTAGAGGTTTAAGAGTCCGGGTCGCTGGCGTAGGGCCCGTCATTTAGGGTTTCACGTCTAAGCTTCATAGGGCTTCTGGTCCAAGATTTAACCTTTACAGTCTAATTTGACCAAGTGAAATAAACGAGGACCTACCCTAAACCCTAAACCCTAAACCCAAATCCTAAACTCTGAACCCTATAGTCTATCTACTTAAAGGGGACTATAAGAGTTCATTTATCTGGGCGGAGCTATCAAGTCTTTATTTCCCACTTTAGCTTGAGGTAGGCCTGAGACAGGCGTGATGTGGGAAGGTGTGGGAAGGTGCAGGGTACCTGGACCATCAGGCTGCAGCCCAACTACACATCGTAAGTAGCTTGTAAACTCCCACAACTAACATTCGGAAACCGCGAAAGGAGCCATGCACAAGCTTCTGATCCTTTGAATAAAAGGCCATATGGGGAGTGCTTGGCCCTTTTTGATGCTTCCTACAAGCAATGGGAGTGGTATTGGGGAAGGGCAAGGCTCTTCATACCTCTGACAACCTCCCATGCAAACGTCATTGCATTCTGCGAAGGAATCATCTAAAAGCTCTCTAGTCCAGTAGCCTCCTCCTAGTGGGTAGGTAAAGGTATAAGCCTAAACCCTAAACCCTAAACCCGAGCAGAGGGTAGAGTGAGGGTCTAAGGTCTCCGACTTGAAGAACATGACGAATGATGTGCTGTAGCTGGGTCCCGAACAGGTGGGTGAACTGGCCGTACCAGTACCACACGCCTTGGGAAGATGATGCGCCCCGTTGCAGGGTTTGGGGCTTAGGGTTGCGTTGAGGGCAGGGAGCTAGTTTGTCACAAGAATTTGAGAGAGTTGCGTCCTCGATGTCAAACCGCGGAGCCTTTCGCACAGGGGTTCAATAGTCCAGCCAATCACTTCCACTCAGCCCTACACCTTTCAACCCTAAAGCAGGATTCGAGTCTTTTGCTGTTCATACGCAGAGGATGCTAGTGCTGGGGTAGCTAACCTCTGAAACATCATGTTAAGGAGCTTCTCAGACGATGAGATTCCAAATGGGTACCGTTACATTATGCTTACATCAAGCTTTTCTGAGCAGAGTGGATCATTGATAAAGGGCTATGTAAGGCTTGTATGGGGAAGCTGCCCCGTCCGACTTCCCACCCGGAAAATTTCTCAGATTCTTCTTAGGTTGGAACTACAGGTCGCTGGTATCGGCCCTTAATCCTGGGCCATCATTAAGGGCTCATAGTTAGGACCCAGCAAACAGGCAGGGGACCACACTATGGGCCGGGTTCGGACCTTAGAACTATGGAAGCTTGAGGGATCACTTTGCAGGTCCTTTACAGAAGGATATATCGGGTCTGGAGTTTAGGATTTGGTTTGGTTTTATAATGGGGTTTCCGTATTTCTGGAAAACCCTTAGCTCTAAGGCCCTGAACCCTAAACCCTAAACCCCAAGCCCTGAGGCCCTAAACCCTTAACCAAAAACCAAGGGGCTGATGGGGATGTAGAAGAAGTTCACCCACGTCAGCCACAGAAGCAGCTTCCTCTCGTACCTCTCACAGGGTTCAAGGTTGAGGGTTTAGGGTTTAGGGTTCAGGGTCTAGGGTTTGCGGTTCAGGATTTAGGGTTTAGGCTGATTCTCCATTATTGGGATAATGGTCTTCTATAGCTCCTATAAAATCTCTACATAACCCTAGATTCCATTTAAATCTCAGCTTTTTGTCCAAGTGATTCTCATTCGACTAGCTTCTATTGGGTTTAGGTTTAGGATTCGCGGGGATATCTAGGGTTTAGGGTTTAGGGTCCATGTGCCCAATAATTGGGTTTGCGGGTTTTGGGTATAGTAATTATAGTACAGGTTTTGGGTAGGCATATTATTATTAGGTACTTGGACCCTTCGGGGTAGGCTTACTGGGTGCGGGATGTCCCTAAAAGGTGGGGCAGGGCTCCTCCAGGGGCTCATGGTAAGTGCTTTTTTTTGCTGGGTAAACAAAATAGGTTCTATCTTTCTTAGAACTACTATACACAACAGGAGGATATGATGTTACTCTACATTGGCAACTATAACATCCCAATTTAAAATGCTACTCACCTGACTCCCCAAACCCCAAGCCTTACGGGCTCAGGGGTTTAGTATAATATGGGGGCGGGGGTATCCTAATTATTTTGCCTTTTGGCAGGGGGCTCTAAAGGGAGCCCCACAAAAATGTCATACTTCGGACAGCCTATCATATAACTACTGCTGTGGGCTGCCGGTAAAGCCCTAAACCCCCAAAGCCCTAAACCCCTAAACCCCCAAACCCCTAAAGCCCTAAACCCCCAAACCACTAAGCCCCTATACCCGAAATCCCAAAGCCCTAAACTCCTAAACCCCTAAAACCCTAAATCCTAAATCCTAAACCCTAAATCCTAAATCTTAAACCCTTAATACCCCATATTCTACCTACTTAAAGGGGGACTATCAGTCCCCTAAACCCCTAAACCCCCAAACCCCTAAACCCCTATAGTCCCCCTTAAGTAGATAGAATATGGCTTTGGGGTATATCATAATAAGATATCCATATACCCCATATTCTATCTACTTCAGGGGGACTATAAATTCTGGGAGATGCCAGGGTGCTCGGTGATCAGAACCGACGCGGCGCGGCTCTGGGGCTCCATATCCTTTGCGGCATATTTCTAAGGCTCCATGTAGGTACTACTTATATAGGGTCTATATAGGGGATACTGGAAAAGAAGTTCAAACTACCCTCTTATTTTGGGTGGTATTTTGGGATTTCATACCCAAGGCTCCTTGTAGGTACTATTTATAGGGTCTAGGGCCCAGTGTAGGTATTATTTATATAGTTAGAGCCCCAGGGTACGGCTGTGAGATTTACGCTTTAAGGGTTTAGGAGGTCTAGGGATGTATGTGGCACAGAGCTTTGAGATTTATGGCGTAGGGGTTTAGGATTTTGAGCGCTTGTGATTTACGGCTTAGGTTTTCAGAAAGGACCGTTGCGGCGTGTGTACTGTAAGGCAGCTATTTCTAGAGGGATCCTGGTAAGACAGCCATTTTCTCTATGCCATGTGTCAGTCCCTTCTATCCTTTTGTGGATACAAGGTTTGGGAGCCTAGGACTTAAGACTCATGGGTTCCGCTATTAACCCCTCTATAGTGCCCCGCCCGCTGAAGTTCCCCCCTAATTCGCCGAACTATACCTAAATGATTGTAATTCAGGGGGGGAACCTGGGGGCGGAGGTGTATAGATGGGGGTAGTAGGAACCCTTGAGCTTCGGGCACTCAAATTGAGCATTGAGCCCTAAACCCTAAACCCTAACCCTAAACAACAGCATGCACTTAATTCTCGAACCCCACACACAATGCTCAGCCTGAGCATTAGGTACCCCTATTAAACACCCCTTAGGTTCCTAAAGTCCTGGGAGCTGCATTAGGAATTAAGGTTTAGGGTTCTATAGAGTAGTGTTTTTCTGATGGTTGAACCTAGTAAGATAAAACTCCTTATATAACATACTATACCCCAAAAGGAGGATAGAATCCTACTCTATAATGGATACCATAGTATCCCCAAATAAATACGACTCTATAGGGTTTAGGGATTAGGGTTGCGGAAGTATAGAACCACCCAAGTGCTCCTATGTAGTTCCTTCTTCGGGTTTCTTATGGTTCTTCGGTAAGGGGGTTTAGGGCTTAGGGCTTATAATATACTACCCCAAAAAAGGAACTACAGAGGAGGGTTCCAGTAGGGTTGGAGCCCTAGTTACTATGGGCCCTCGAGCTATTTTGTTGGATTCTGGCGGCCCATAAGAACGCATGTAGGGCATATAGCAGGTATATGACGACCCAGCCGTTAAAGGCCGCAGCTCTGAACCTCAGATCGTACCCTCTATCTAGGATCCTTCTCTTTACGCTTTTTCCCGCACCCTATACCCTCATGCAGCATTCTAAAACCTTGACAGGGCCTTTTCGGGCCACTGTCTTCTAGGTTCCCAATAACCCCTTAATAATAAGGGTACCCTTTGTCCTCTTGTTCAGCTTTAATAAGGAGACCCCAAAAATAAAAAGGGAAAAGGGGTACTACTGGGTACCTAGTCTTACCAAAAGAGGCAAGTCTCGAGGATCCAAGCGCGTCGCGAGTTCCACTTGGTGTAATAGCCTGCGAGATGGGATGATGGAAAAGAAAATGGAAACTACTATATCATAATAGGGCTATATTGGGGTTATATAGGGTTATATAAGGGTGATATAGGGATAACGGAAAAGAAAATGGAAACTACTATATTACAATGGGGTATATATTGGGGTTATATGGGCAGAATGCATAAGAAAATGGAAACTACTTTTTTATGATAGGAGATATATAGGGTTTGTAGGGGCATAGCCTTGCATCGTCTCTGACAGAGAAGTTTCTCCAAGTCTCGTGTCTGTGAATTGTTTGCCGCTGTCCGGGGGTGCCAGGATGGGATGCAAGATCTTAAAAGCCCCCAAAACCTACCCTTGATTGGGGTCCTAATGTGGCATTGTTGGGTCTTATAGCGTATACTGGTAAACCACATCCTGTGACGAAGTTTTGTGCAGTTGTGCCAGTTTCTGGAAGCATCCACAGACTTCCATACTGTTGATGGAGGAAATCATGCACCACCGAAGGTCCCCTAATTACTGTACTTCAAAGCAATCATGGGACAAAAAGTGGTGCAAGATTTCCTCCATCAACAGTCGGTGTGGGTCTTTTACTATGGATTACCTAACCAACTCCCTCTATATTTCCCCCCCTCCCCCCAAGCTTGCCGTGACTTTGGCTTATATACGGCCCCTTAAAGGGCTAATTAAGGTTCATTCAGGGGGAACTGTATGGCGGTAGTATAGGGGTGCAGGTGAGAGAGCCCGTAATTTATGGTTCATGTTTTTCTGTGTGAATGCTGAACGAAGTTTATTTAGATTCGGGCCAGGCCGCTCTCCTTTCTCAGCAAACATGACACATCAAAAGGACCCTTACAATTCCTGCCCTTTGAAGGGAAAACCTTAACCCCTTGGACTCCGAAATCCTTGAACCCCGTAAGTCTTCACCCTAAACCCTTGACCCCCTGAATGCTAAACCCTAAACCTTAACCCAAAATCCCTATACCTCGTAAGCTTGAATCTTTCACCATCTAGAAACCTGACTCTCCTAATCTCTGAACCCTAAACCCTAAACAAAGCCCTTACCTCTGAAACACGCAGTTTGCATCGCAAAGCCTAAGAAAAAAACACTTAATACCTAAACCGTAAACTCTAAACCTACAGCACGTCAGAGCATAGACTATAAGAGGCTGGCATGGTAACTTGATGGGCTGTATGGGGATTTTGGGGACTTTCCACCGGGAGTGTTGGGATTACTAGGTTACAATCCTATATAATCCTCATAATCCCTTCATACCCCTGGGGCCCCCTCTTTTTTGAGAAATCTCACAATGAGGGCAAGGGGGCCTGTGATGTCCACCCAGCGCCAGGCCTTCTGCGCAAGCCTAGGATGCACGCGGGTGCAGGGTCCAGAATAGGGTTTTAAGGTTCAGGGATCGGGGTTTTGGGTTTGGGGTATGAGGTTATCGTCTAGCCTGTAAACACTAAGCGTGCGCAAGGTTTGGTTTCAGGATGCTCCATCCACATGCGGCGTACACTAGAAGACTGTGTGCAAAAATGCACGGTCCTCACATTGAAGCCGACCACTGTACCTGCCAAAGGCATCGTGCATGCCGAAACCCAAATCTACTCAACAAGAGAGGATTCGGATACGAGATTCGGCTATCAGCAGGTACAATGGCTCCAGGAAATCCAAGGCTTGGGCAGTGTGCTTTGGGCTTAGCAGCTGCGATCTACCAAAACCAAACAACACTGCTGACGAAGCTAGAATCCCTGAAGGATTGCAGGGGTTGTCTTGAAATAATCAGAAACGACGCATTGGTTGGAAGTTTACCGATCCGAGCTCCAATTCTTACTTGGCGTTTCGAGTTTAGGGTTTCAGCGTTCCCAACAATGGTAGCTAATTCGCGGATCAAGAGTGAACCCTAAACCCTAAAGCCTAAACAGACCAGCAGGACAATGTCAGTCCTTCATGTCTACAGCCGGGGGAAAGTAGAGGATTCCGACAGGGGGCTGCTCTCGAGGAACTGAGATTGCCTCGCTAATCAAGTCTGAATCAAGAAGTGCATGGGTAAACCCTACACCCAAATTGTGGTTAGAGAGCCTACGGCTTAGGACTTATGGCTTCAAGGCGAGCAGTAAACAGACTACGTTTCATTCGGTTTGTCCACCCAGGTCATGCCATTGATGGATATCTCGGCGTGACCCTATGCAAACAGCACCATCATATATGCCAGAATTTGATGCGTATGAGGTCACGCAGAAGTTGGACCATCAAGCGTCAATATGCTGATACATACCTGAAGTTGTAAGCGCGTAGCCGATCGAATGCGTCACCAGATGACCATCATGGTCGTCATCATCGCCATCATAATCATCATCACCATCACTTAAACGCTGCACTTAAAGGAAAACACACACCCTTTTCTGAAATCAAGGAAACTTCTCCCAAACCACGTGGAAAGGATCTGAGCATGACAGGGATCCCGCCCCCCCCCCCTGGCTGTCTTTACCACACTAGTGCATATGATCACAATCACTATTGCCATTCGTACTGTTCTTGTTTTGAGTAGCGCTCCCCTAACCCTAAACCCTAAACCCTAAACTAAACCGCATGCTGGGCCCCTGACGACTCCTGGTTCGAGGAGACCACAGCCGTGGAGGACGCGCGGGTAGAGGCCCTACCACCCACCTGGTAGGTTTAGGGTTTAATGAGGTTTTGAATTCTAGGGATCTACAGGGAGTAGGGTTTAGGGATTGATGCCTGTGGTTAAAGGATTTATGCAGGGAGCTATATAGGGAGTTGCAGGGCTTAGAATTGGAATAGTGGAGAGTCAAATGGACAAGACAGTTGAAGATGCGATGGACGCTGGGCTCCACGGTGATTATATGGGAGTTGTAGGGCTTGGTGCCTAAACGCTGAGAATAGGATTTGCATGTTGCTGCCTCTCCTCAACGTTGACAACCTAAAGCGCTCTTCATTTATAGCAGCGTGCACAGACCGCTTTTTACTTAGGGTTTAGGTTTAGGGTCTAAACCCAGCCCCTTCTCGTTTTATGAGATCACTGGAGGCAGAAAACGTCTACCCGCATCAAAGGTGTCAGGAAGATGTGAACAAGCCCAGCAAGTTCAGGTCTTGATTCCGCAGGACAACAAACACTTTCAAGGATGCTGACAAGTGTAGAAGGAAGAAAACCACTCCTACCGGGAAATGGGGAAGATTTTTTGAACATCATCCGAGTGCAGCTTGTAATGCTGCAGGGTGTGCAGTCGATTGCAGCAAGGCTTGCAGTTGTCGGAGGTGGACACCCACCAGCAGCGCAAGGGGAAGGGGACATATCTGAATGGTTTTAGCAACAAAGATTACCTAAACCCTAAACCCCAAAAACTAATGTCAGTTACTGAATGAAGAAAACCGCGCACCCCACAAGGGCAGGGGATGATCTGAATGACTTGAGCATGGGAAAAAGGCTCAACACCCCATGGGGTGGAGGGGCAGTGGCAAAGATCTGAATCATAATGTAAACTCCTATCATCCCCGCTTAGTAACCCCTATACTCGTCCCCTATGAAATGCCCTATACAACCCCCCTTTGAGGAGTTTAGACTATAGCTCATCTGAACGGCCTAAACGTTATTGGAGAAACAAAGCTCCCTGTATAACCCTATATACCCCTATATTACCCCCGATATACCCCTATATTATCCCTGTGTAATAGGGGCGCCACAGAAGAGGTTGCCGTTGGGGGAGCAAAGGATACAGGTCTGGACCTACAAGGGGTTCTGATAGGGATCAGTATTATAGGGGTTATTAGAGGGTTAGTATAATGATTATTATGGGGATTATATAGGGATTATTTAGGACTCTCGATGCTGCAAGTTGGCAGCCAAGGGCCAATTTTCCTGCGACTGCAGGAGCAAGTGTGGGACCACATGCCAGCATTCAAGATCGGCGGTGTAGCCGTGGATCATATGCATCCCCTTATGCTACGTATGCACCAGCAAAAAAAAGTATCCTCTAGGAACGCTTCGACCTGTCGTCATGCTGACTACCATGGACCAAAAGAGCGGAACACCCGCTTGTTGAAGACTGTTCCACATGTTGAGGTACAGCATGCACGGAGGAGGGGAGCCTGTTTCCGCTCACTCAAGTAGTATGCCTGTGGCAGGAGAAAGCATTAAGTCATGAGTATCATACCCGAGGGCTCCAGGTACCCAAATAATGGGAACTGGGTTCCATATACCCTATAGTTACATAGCCCAGTAAGTTACTACTTAGGGAACTGGCAGCCATAGAGATAGATCATTCTTTTTCGCCACCCCAAGCTCCTGTAATGTAGACCCCTGATTAATAAACCCCCTCCTTTTAAGGGCCTTAATATCAGGCCCTTACTATAATCCCTATTAAGGGGAGGGGTTTATTAATCAGGGGTCGGGATTACCATTAAATCCTTTGAACCTTAACTTCCAGCTTTACACCCTAAACCCGACACCATACCTGCAGCCCCAATTACCTGCAGTCATGGGTCATACCTGCTACCTGGGGAGTAACACAAATAAACTGAAGGTAATTGGGGCTACATCTAGAACCCTAAACCCTAAACCCTACACCCTAAGAGGCACCCCTTGGGCCTGCAAAGCGCGACGGAGCATCGTGGGAGTTATTCGCAGGGCGAACTCTACGAACGTGACCTTTGCCCTCTCGAGATGTCTGCGGAAGGTTGCAATGTTTAGGGCTCAGATCTATGATCTATGGTTTAGGTTCTTCAGGGTTTAGGGTTGCAACTGCTTCTACTGATGATCTGGCTAATCTAACCCAGGAATTAAAGAATTGCCAAGTATGACACCCACAGGTGTAGGCAAGTGGGATCACAGTGGGCCCACAATTGCTTATTGAATTTAAACGGGACTTTGCTCCTCAGCTTGGGCTCCATTGCTTAGGGTTTAGGTCTAGGGTTTAGTATAACGTCTGCAGGGTCTTCTGGCCCGTGTCTTTGCATCCTCAGTAACATCAGAGTTAAAAAGAAGCACTTTTACATGTATGTAGCCTGGTTTAGGGTGTAGGGTTTTAAAAGGGACCTAGAACCCCCGAAAGAAAAACAGGGCCTACTGAAGAACCCAGTGTCTAGGAGTTTCTCTAAGTCAGGAACCCCTCATATACCTTGCACAACTGCAGTTGCTATTCACACTGGACTCCTTGCTGTCCTGGGAAGGTAGAAACCTTGATACATTGAAGGAAGGAAGGCTTAGGGTTTACCTGTAACCCTAACTAACTACCTACAGTTTTATGGGTTATGCCTGCAAATTAAGGGGAACTGACTACAAAGCTGTGGGTAACTGGGGTTAAGCAAGCACATCTCCATTGTTGTATAAGCCCCATATTATCACTATATACCCCTATGTAACCCTGTGAGCTTAAGGCTTATGACTTGAGCTAAACTCTGAGTATCTCCCTTATTCAACCCTATATAGACCCTTGAAGGAGTTTAGCCTATAGCTCATTTGTTGGAGTTCGAACCCTAAACCCTTAACCCTGAAGCGTCAAAGACCTGACAAGGAGGTCGGCTTAGGGTTTGGGGTTTAGGGTTTAAGGTTTAGGGTTTAGGGTTTAGGGGGACGAAGTTGCACAGTAGCCATGGGGCCTCCTGCAGCAAAAGTGCCTCCCTGACCTCTACACCTTGGTTTCACTGGGCAAAAGCCAACAGGTACAAAATATATATATATATATGTATATAAATGAACATTTAGATATACACCGTGCACCTATTTATATGTGTGTATATATATATACTTATAGCGATATATATATATACACACATACAGTTATATATATATATAGATAGATAAATAGATAGATAAGGCTTGCGCATGCACTTCAGGGGTTGAGGATGGGTTCAAGTTCTAGGGGTTGAGGGCAAAGCCTGACGTTCTCTTTTTCCGAAATTCGTCGTTGGCTAAATTCCTCAAGACCGTTACGGTCTCCGCATCGAAACGAGGGAGCGGGCGTCCGCATTTCCCAAAGGCCGCATGTACGCACAATTTATAGCCTTCAGGGCCCAATGTAGGTTTCATTTACACACTTAGAGCCCCCAGAATACAGGCCAGACTGTTCCGAGCAGTGTAAGCGTTGCAAACCAAAACCCGAAGAATCCAGAGCCCTTCCGCATACGGCATGTGGCAACCAAAGACCCTGAAGCAGTCAAGATGCCCTCGTCTTGCGCATAATGCAGCATCTCGAAAACATTTGGACATCTTGCAAAATTAGCGCTACCGCTAGCAAGGATGATAATACTTTGAGGCTACTTTGGGTCCTCCCGTTACCCTTTTTCTTTGAAGGGCACGTTGGCTCCTTTAGCCAGGCCCTAGAAAAGCTGACGGTATCTGCTCCCACGGGGGAGATTCCTACATAGCTAAGCTGCGTGGACTTCCCCAAGCCTAAGGCTCACTTTGCGGTTAAGGGCTTAGGGTTTACGAGGGATCTCAATTGAATACTGGGCTGCTACTTTCAAACCTTCTTCACAGGCTTGAGTTGGGGAAGTCCATATGTACAACAGGGTTCCCTTCATTTCCCAGCTGGGTCATATCAAACATCACTTTCTTGGTGGTTCAAAACAGTTCTTGAGGTAATGTTTATTGGGGTCATATAAGCTGCGGTCAGTATTTCTTACATAAACTAAGGACACATTCCTATGAGTGAATCTATTATGGACTATAAACTAAAACCTAAACCTTAGCCCTAAACCCTAAACCCTAACAACTCCTAAACTAACAAGCAACTCCTGATGTTCAGCCTTGAAGGCCCCTTGGTAAGCCTAGTATTGACCATAGCTCATATGAGCTGTAGTCTGAACTCCCAGTATCCCCCTTCATAAGCCCTCTAGTAGTCCCCTATATATAATCCACTATAACCCCCCTTTGAAGGAGTTTGGACCATAGCTCATATAGCGAACCCTGCGCAAACTCATGTCATTGAGCTTGTATTCAGGAGTCATGGAGCGGATGCTCGGGCACTCCGCCCTAAATCCTAAACCCGGGTTCAGCCTACCCCGGTCTAGTGGGACGACGCTACGTGCTCAGCCATTTTTTGATCTTTGGACCTGGTAGGGTGGAACCAGGGATCACACGGGGGCTATATAATGGTTCATGGCGATATGTATGGATAAGTAGGGATATGTAGGTCTCGGGGTTGAAGATTTAGGGCTTGCGTTTTGGGATTTGGGATGTGCGTTCTAGGGATTGGGATGTAGGAATTAGGCTTCACGGCTTGCTGTTCAGGATTGTTGTACAGGTTAGGGCTCAGGGGAGCAGACACATGCCAGCTGTGCCTAGGGGCCGTTCCATGCTGAATCCGTGGAGGCACGGGGATTAGGATGTACCTTAGACCTCCATGACTTCAGTAGTAGGATTGCAAATAAAGAAATATACTATAAAGTCCTAAAACTGAAGGTCCTGTGGCTTTGGGTCTACGGTGGGGTTTATACTTCATACTATTACAATTATTATACTATAGTATATTTATATGGTCCTAAAACTGAAGGTCCTTTGG